>FAPS01021075.1:5484-21615 GCA_900068365.1 Heliconius elevatus bari
AATGTCACGTTGTATGGAAAACACACGAAGGAAATTGACCGGTAATAAAAAAGTTTAATATACACAATTATAGAATACATGTAAAAATATTATTGAAAAAAAAATTGCAAATTTAAAACGCGACTTTACTTTAGCTTAATCTGAACGTGGTATAAAACTTATGACAAATGTCAAAATCAAAACTCCTAAATTCAAAATTTCAAAGAAAAGTTCGTTAAATTCTTTGTCGCTAAAAATCAAGGGAATTGTGAATACGTAAATATTGTAAATATATTAAAGAATAATTGTTACAACAATGACAATAATAAAATCGTGCGTTAATAAAATTTCTAGTTTACAACCACTGGAAAAACTTAAAGCCAAATTTGTTTTTCCAAAAATTATACTTTTTGAAAGCAAAAGAAATGTTGTTATAGTGGACATAACAACAAAAGAAGAAAAGGATGAAAAATTTTGTCACACGTTTGAACATGATATAGTTGATTACACTGTACGTGGACATTATTTATGGCTTATTCTAAAATCGAGTGAGATTTACATCTTAGATATCATTAGACATATTATTTTGGAAATTAAATGTGATAGTTATGCTTATTACAGAATACAAAAATTTACTAATATTGATTCTACCTTAATACTTGTAAGCGAAAGTGGAGAACATCTTAGAATTTTATTATCTGATGAAATTCTTGAAGAAGAATTTAACAAGGGTAGTTGCGACATAATTGTCTCTTTTGAAAAAGTGTCCATGCAACCCAAACAACATTACATTAAAAATGTTAAGGATGAAATAGATTTTTATATTGATTCTGAAATGCTTATGTTAAAGTGTAATACTACAAGCCTAATTAATGAAATGGACACATACACATCATTGAAAAGCTTTGTGCAATGGAATGAAATGAAAGTTATCAGTAATGATACTAAAATGTGGATCTTAAGTGAACATTTAAATCTAGTATCTAAATTTCAAAATCCAAACTATTATTACTATCCATTAGAGACATACAAAGATTATTTTTATTATTTAGAATGGAATAAAGAAGAGGTATGTATTGAACTTATTTCTATAGCTTGCTTCTAAAGATAACTTATGTTACTTAAGTCTTAGACAAGATTAGCAGTTTATCCATTGTCACTAGGTTTTCAGTTTTTTTTTGCCAATACAAAACAAATTATCACATACTTCAGTCTTCTTAACATGTTATACTTACTGTTGTTATGTTATTATTTTACTATAATTTAGGACTGACATTTACAAGTCTTTGAAAAAGAAGTGATCTTGACTGATGGATACTTGCACTGTATGGGCACTCCCCAACTTTCTTTTTTTTTTCATTATTGTTCCCTTTGATTTGTATCATTATTTTTTCAAAACAAGTACTAGTTGCAAAGGCAGAACTGCAGAACCATCATCCAGGGCAAATGTTCTAAGTTCTTAAGGTGAATAATTTCATCATCTTCTCTTATTAAAAAAATTATACAAAACTTGAAATTTTTGTAAAGCTTTAAAATTTAGGCTCAAATATAGCAACTCTTAAAATGATGACATTTTACATTTTCGTGTGGTAACTTACACTAAAAATTTTGGTCACAGGATAAATTAAATATATTGTTTTTTCTCTATCCATCAAATCAACAGCATTTGTCTTACATATTTATAATACAATGCCAAGAATGAAAAGAAATAACTTATTAATATTTTTTTCAGATTGGGATTTATTATGCTTCTGTTTCTTTAGTTGAAGAACAAAATAATGGAAATTATGTTATTGATATTAAGAAAACACAATCATCTCAAGGAACACTTAAATCTAAGTTAGAGTCCATTATTAATGCTGCAATTGTAGAAAATACCGTACCAGAGCATATAATATCTGAAATACAGGTATTATTTAATAACATTGATGATTTTAATTTTCTGATAAGTATGGCTAAAAAGCTTTGTCAACATAATCTATCATATAAATCTATATTATATCCACTTCAAAAACAGATTTATGGAACTAATGATAAACTTCTTATGAATTTAGTTTACGATTTAATCGTAAAAATTGATCTATTAGAGTATGTAATTTTTAGAGGTGGAAATTTATATAATAATATTGATATTTTTGAAATGAATTTGGTCCAACTCTGTATAGTATTTATTTCAAAGTTAGATGCAGATTTAGCTTCTATTTGTTGGTTAAAGTATTCAGAAATTAATTATACTGTAACTTCAGATAATATTATAAACATTTTAAATGCCATACCACTAAATATTAAAATGGGTGCACTAGTAATATGGTTTCGCAATTTCATACCACCACTTCTAGACCAAAACCCTTTCTATATTGATTTATTTGTAAAATGGACCACTAATAGGGTTTTTCATTTGGAACAATCTACATATTGGCCTAAAATAGGTCTGAAATTTATAGAAACTATTGTAGATGTTTTAGAAACATCATTAAAAAGTATATGCCTCAGACCAATTTCTATTGATGATCTTGGAATTATAAAAGATCACATTAATTATATATCAGAACTGAAAGAGAAATATAAAATTAATATGTTGCTAAGTGAGTTAAGTTCACTGAGTCCATCTGAGCTAGCCCTAATTATGTTACGACGTTGTTATACAGAAGATTTGGAGTCTTACTTACGAGAGTGTTTAGTCTCATATGCATCACGACATCTTCTAGATGTTGATGACATTTTAGGTTTGTATATAGAAAGTGAAGCTGCCAGCTGCGGTGGTAACATTGATGGTCAACGTTTGAATGTATTGCTAAATACCTTTCATTCTGTTACCAACCGGCTTCAATGCCTCCTGAGTGTCCTGAAAGTTTTAGAAGTTCCTTGGAATGCAACTGTATTATCGATTGCGACAGACGCCGCTGCATTGGCTCATAAAGATTTTACTATTACGGAAAAAGACATGGAACTTGCCAAAGACATATACATTGAATTAAATTATGCTAAAATAAAAGTTATTTTAAAGAAATATAATTTACCATTAACATGCACTGATTATATACTGGTTATTCATAAATTGGTAAATACTTCACCAGTAGATGTAGAAGATTTGAAAATAATAACAACAATTTTAACTGATTTTGCTATTTATGCAAATATTTCTTTTATAGACAAATGCTTAAGGGATTGTGAGACAAACTCAGCTTTACAATATTTTAAAAATCTTACGTTTAAAGACCGAAGATGTATTATAAAAGCATTACAAAATAAATATGAGCAAATAATAAATGGCACTATGTCTAGTCCACTACTTGAAAAGAATTACATAGATTTCTTAAAAGGATCATCTTTACTTAATAATATACAAATAAACAACTTGGAAAATCTATATCACTTAAAAAATTCATACAATATAAAACTCAATTTAAATAGTGTCAATAATCATAGATATTGTACTAAAGAACTTAAAAAAATCAAACTAAATAAAGATTTTGAATCATGTTCTGGCCATGGAAGATGTATATCAAAGCTTATTAACCAAAATTTATACAAAGAATCGGAACTGATAAGTAAACTACGTCAAATTTCTTCCAGTAGATGCGCACGAGTCCTGGTGGAATCATTGGTTTTGTCTGAAGATAAAGATGATAATATATCAATTTTATCCGAATATAAAGATGGAAACAACCCTGTTCTGTTGGTGGAATCCCACAATATATTATCAGAAGTTGTCAGTGCCTGTAGTGAAGGTCATCTTCATCACTTGCTTAAATATTTATCTATACTTAATGGACTTATACATAGTAGTGTTATATTGAAAAACCTTTCCGTCGCATGGAAGTTTCAGTATATATTTTTGTCAATGTCTTCCATTAACAGTTTAAATGATTTAATACAATTTTATTCATCTGTTTCATTAGTGAACATCACAGACTCTACAATTTCTGATATGTTGTCGAAAAGCGACTTTATTCCTTTAAGAATATTTGCAAACTTTGTTGATCTTTCATCAAACACAGGAATATCATTATGTGATAATATTTCAAAAATGAGATATAAAGTTACAAAGAGGCTCCTTACAAAAGTTATAGCTTTTCAGGATTTTGATCAAACTTTAGTAACATCTCTCCTACTGACATTGAAAAATTCTGAGGAAATGCAAGACAAAGTTTGGCTTTTAGATTTGCTAAAAGGGCAGTCAGACTCTTTAACTCCTTACGTTTTGAATTATCTGTCTTCCCCAGTTATTCAACATACTTTTGAACTTGAGCATATTCTACCTCCAAGTAATTTGTCGCATCCTCCACAGTATATATTGAAGACAAAGTTTAATATAAATTTATCTGAAATAGCAATTGCAGAAAACACTGAAGAAACATGGGATGGGAAAGTACTTCTGTTTTATTTTTTGAGACATAATCCGTACACGTCGTTCGATCGTGTTGTAGAATTGTGTAATACTCTAAATGTGTCCCTCAATAATGGATTTTCCTTATTGCTCATATCTTCATTGAGTAATTGGGATTTAAAATATAAGATATTGGAAAATGACTTAAGTTATCGTGAACTAATTATCGAAAACGATGCTGCAGATTTGTTTTCGAAATGCCTAATCCTTTGGGAAAGTATAGATGATAAGGAATTTTTAATAGACGTACTCAATGATTTTTGGAAAAACGGTGAGGTGGTGATTCATGGCTGCACAGTCGCTATTAATCCTTATTATTATGAAGTATATTTTTGTATTTATCACTTAATGTTTTCTGCGGTAACGGAGTCAAAGTATTTAAAAGAGTATTATTTATTAAATTTCTTAAAGGGATATCAAAGGAAAAGTGCTCCAAAACAGTATGAATTTGAACTTTTCTCAGGTAAAGGAATTTTTCCTGAAATCGGAAAGTACCGATTACCTTTTCATCTATTTATGCGTGACGATATGTGGTCAAACCTGAAATCAGAAATAACATTAGAGACATATGAATGTTGGCTGCCTGTAGTAGCTTTACTTTCACTGGATGGAGATTTACAAACGGCTAAAGATATGATATGCAGTAATGCAGTAAAGCAAACGATGACCACTCGCAAAAAACCTGATAACGACAATATTTCCAAAGATAACGAGCACTGGCGCCTAACTTCGCGAGAAGAACCTTTACTGCGAACAGCTCATCGATGTGTGAGCTATATTGCGAACATGGAGTGGGCTAGTGCATGTCTGTTTTATGTACTTCAAGGGTGTGCTAGAGGTGCAGATCAAGTACAAGCTGCTCAACTTTGTTACCAGTTCTCTCAAAGGTGGGCCACTGTTCAGCCTGGAAATCGAGCCGTCAGACAAATGGAAAAATTGCATACCACACTTTCAACACGTCACGCACTTCATAAAATAAATTGGGCCTGTGAAGAGCTTATCCGACTGTCAACGGAACCCGCTCAACTTATTCATGCTTTATATTTACATCCAAATTTCCTGGAAAAAATAGTGCGCCACGATATAAACCGCGTAGCAAATGAAATAGCTGACAAAAATAACATTAACATTAGCTCAATCAGAATCCAGTTATTGGAAAATATGCTTGATAAAGCCGAAAAAGAAAATAAATATTTACCAGGATTAGATGTAAAAGAGTTAATTACGGCTAAGTATATACTAAAAGCTACTTGCCCAAAAATGGGGGCGATATATTTGTCTAGAATTGCCTTTGATGATGAAAGCGATTATAATAAGTGTAAAAAACTAAGAGCCCTTCAATGTTTGATGAGCGTTGTAGAACCAGACACAATTATCAAAGTTAGTAATCGAGAGCGCGACGTTCTTTGGACATCTTTATTAGAACTACTGCATATTGTCAATCTAGAAAAAATTGATATGCCTTGGATTGTCGCTACATTTACTCAAAATAAGGTACTCGCTATTAACCAATTAATTCAAGGTGGAAATAATAATGAAGGTCTCAAAATTGCAGCCCAATTAGCTCATAAGTATGGTAATATAGACATAATACATAATGTTATACCTCTTTTACTCCGTGCTTCTTTGTTCGAGGAAATCATACCTCTTTTGTTAAAATTCCAATATCCACCCAATAAAATCATTTATTCAGCCTGGCGCGCAATTATTTTAGATCCCTTTCAACATGCAGATTATCCAATCACTGATCGCCAAAAGGTAAAGTGTCTCCAGGCTTTGAACTTATTACCAGTGTGCCCTGTAATTATAGATGAAGATTTAATTGAAATATGGAGAAATTGTGTGAGATGTAAATGTTTAGGTTTAGGTTGCCTAGTTTTACCATATATGACTCCAGAAACAAGGCAAAGCCTCAGTGAACTGCGTCGAGTTGATAAAAGAAATCTTATAATTAGCCTGAAGAATTTGATTTCTGAAAGTTATCTTGTGTCGGGTGCTATGTATGTTCTGGAAAACTTGACAACTAAATTGTATAAATAATTCATTGTCAAAATCTTATATTTTATAAATTTAATTATAAGTAAACTTACATATAAATTGACACTAAGATTCTACTTCAATTTATAGTATTTTTTTTGTATACATATTATGTGTTGTGATCATATTTATAGGAAGTACCATTAAGCAATGTCATAAGCTTAACAATTGTAAAACTATCAGAAATAAATTATTATTATTATTAAAGGTGTTTTAATTGTACTTCTACAATGTACATAAAGATGCTTTTTACTGTATAAAATAATATGTTATCTCTTGTTCGTCCTGTATTTTACCATAGTACACTTAAACTATAGAAAATCAAGCAAAATAATTTTTATTTTATGTTTATTATCATTTATAGATTACAAAATTAACTACAACATTAATAAACGAAAACAAATGGTACTTAAAATAGTTATAATTAGCTTAATTTAAAATTTATTTAAAGACGTAAATACGTTTTTTATTATAAATAACGCATGGAATTATTATAGTGAAAGCCACTGCTATAATTTTTATAAGTATTGAAACACTCCAGTTACCACACATAGATTTTATTCCAAAATTGGGTACAGTAGAGTGTCAACTATCTGAACTAATTGGGTGGACCTGTGTGTCCGGATCATAGAACTATTGATTTAGCCATCTATACTATTATTTAGTCACACGAAAATATAAACCATATTTTCATACATAACTACATTTTAAACAACAAATGAGAGCTAAAAATAAAACAGTTTTGTAATTTTCTATACATACTGTATGTACTATACACAAATTAAGCATTAAAAAATGTTAAGTTTTGTTGTTGTCAACCAAAGCTACTGAATGAATGACACTAAAATTTTGTAAGTACATTATGTAAATGTAGAAGGCAGAGAAACACTAAGATTTCTTTAGATTAATTTTCCTATATAATAATACTATTAATGTATTAATTTATTGTATAGATATATATATATATATAATGTATTATAATAATACTATTAATGTAGTAATGGCGCCAGTCAAGGCGCAGGGGCACAAAGTGCGACTAAAAACGCGACTGGTTGTGGGTTGAGTTCCTCTCTCACTCAACAAGCAATGTCTCCAGAATTCGGCAGAAAGTGGTTAACAAAGTGTCTTAACACTAGGTTCCCTGCTTATGCTGCTGTGTGTGGGGTATAGGTTACAGCTGATTTTTTAACTATTAATGTTCGCTTTGCTTAGACAATACATGGATTTGTTTCGCTTAGACAATACATTGATTATGAAGTGAACTACTTACTCTGCATAATATTTAGATAGAATTTTTAAGCACATTAATAATTAAAAACGAATATAATTTGAATTATCAGTAAATATTTTTTATTGAAAAGAAAAAAAATCTACACTTATTTAACAAGTTGATGTGCAACAATTGATACAAATATTAATACTTCATTGAATACAGTAAAATAAGGAATATAGTTATAAATTTGCAGTATTATGTCAATTATATTATAAATTAGAGTCAAAACTCAAAACTTTTACTAATTTATGTCCTAACATACGGATTGCAAGTGAATGACAGTGAACGTATATGTGAAGCAGCAGGAAGGACCATATCAAATAAAGGTGAGTAAATGCCATGACTACGAGCCAATTGCTCTGGTGTTTCATCCGACTTGTTAGCTCTTCGGGATATTTCTACAACATCTTCTCGAAGGAGCAAAAGGAGCAAGGTTGATTTACAATGACTTATAGCTGCTGCCAAATGGATTGGTGATTGATCTGAAACAGAAAGTATTTGGACATGTAAAAAACAATAAGTAATTGACATTTATATTATGTTGAGTGATGAGATTAATAAGGGTCATGGATATATCTATTTTTTCCTTAGGGTTATATCCCGCATATACCAGGGTAGACGCAGAGTACCAAGTGTAAAGAATTTTAAAACATTATATGTTTTAGTGGCGGAACTTAATGCTGTTGTTAAGCGACAGACAGAGCAAGGAAATAAAATTATTAGAAAAATCATTATACAGGTTGGAAGCGTGAGCGATTCTTTTACGGTAACAGCATATAAGGTAAAATATTTCAAACCAGATACAAAAATTAATCAAGATAGCTCAACAGTTTGGACATGGAATTTTTTTTTCATTTCGATGTTTAACCGTACCTGTATTTCGTGTGACGCGTTGCGCATAGGTACTAATAACGTAAACACTTACTACAAAAACTACTAAATATTAAAAGGTTTGAATTATATCATCAATACCTATGACTCGATTTTGGAATGAGTTGTGTGCGGCAGTGTATTTTTGTACATTTTTCACTATTTTTCCCCATATTATTAGAGGTAACACTAGTTTTAAACAAGTCATTTCATACTAACTGAAAATTTTATAAAGTACAGTATTGTTTTTCTTAGTATGTCTCAGTGTTCCATATTAGATATCTTTATATATGTGACAGGCATACAATTCCGAACTCATAGGATTCCCTCTCTTCAGTACAATTGACTATTATTTTTTAGTTTAAAATTATCTAAAGAACTGTCTCATACATTATAACTATATATATATAAATATAAATATATATATATATATATATTTAAATTACTTATGCTGTCTCCTCTGACTCCATTGCAGGTGACTGACACTCATTTTACTGAACATTGTGTATTATAATATTTACTAAAAAATATAACTACCTCCATCTGAGAGAGCACCAGGATCTGCACCAGCAGCAAGTAACCTTGCAACAGATGCATAATTATTCCAGTTGCATGCTGAATGTAATGGTGTCCATCCCATTTCAGTTTTTGCACTAATATTTGCTCCCAAACTAAGTAAATATGCAATCACATTTATGTGATTACTATAAGCAGCTCTGTGTAGTGGTGTGTATCCATCAGAATCCCTAGCATGTACAAGCCCAGGTTGCTTAGATAAAAGTTCTTTGAGAGTACGAAGCTCACCATTTTCGGCAGCCCACAGGACATGATCAATTGGATTTGCTATAACAATCAAAGACTATAAATAATCTTTTTAAATTCGACAAAGTCTCATATTTGAATTTTAGGTAAAGTACCTGTAGGGTCCTTGACGACGTCAATTTCTTGATCAGCATCATCCCAACCTGATACAAACATTCCAGATGTTTCTGGATTTTTTTTACATCTTTTAATTTCTTCAGCTACTTCCTTAAATTCTTGAATCTTAGCCCCTTCATCCTCTGAATCAGACATCTTATAAAAATCTAAAAAATATAAATAGTAAAATTTTAACTAACATTAGTATTGTATAATGTATTTTAGTATTTAATTTTATATTCAAATAATATAGAATTTATATATGAAGAGTTAACATAAAAATATTTCTTACGTTCTTTAATATGACGTTTCAGTTATACTTCAAATAAATAAAATATTCAAGCTTTCACGAAAAATACGTTTCTCTCATTGAAAAGCCTTTTCTGATTATTATTGAATAATGAAATTGAAAATGAACACAGTTGCCATATACATATCAAAATATTGAATAATAAACGGTATTAATATCTAACTGTACTAAATGCGGAATACAGTACAGAATAACAAATATAATGTACAGAATTTATTTAAAAATATATACATATATATTAAAATATTAAAATTAATTTGAAGATAAAATTATATTATTTCATAATTTATATACTTTTCATCAATGTACAATGTTTTGCTTAGTTGTGTTTGGTATGACAACACTATGCTGTCGGCCATGATTAGATTGATATTATTTTCAACATGGCGCCCAGCCTAGTTCAGAGTGTGTGTGTGTGAAAGTGCAGTGAAATTATGTTAATATCAATTGTTTATAGTGATAAATTTAGTGTATAAGTGAAAAGAGTGTGCATTAATGCAGCGGTTATCTTATCATGGCTTTGGATTTACGCTTGCATTCTCCTGCAGGCGCGGAACCTGTTGTTTATACATGGCCCCTCACATCGGGTCATGGCTCGGTAAGGAATATTTATCAAAATTTGGTTACTTAAAAACAAACATTAACTACCTTTCAAAACAGTTACACGTAATAAACAATTCAATTTCTTATATTCTGTTACTAAATAACACCTAAAGAATGAGAAATATGACATGAAATATCGTAGTGTGTAGTTAAAATAACTAGATGTATATAGATATATATGTATAATGTAGATATTTGCGTTTAGCTAATTTATAATAAAAGCTAACAGTGAATTATTTTAAAGGTTACCATCTTTTAAAATATAATTTAGGTTTATATGTTAATACAGTGCCTCATCACTGATCACATGGATCTGGTGTTGTTGAGTGTATTGACCTCGTGTTTTGTCAAGGTGTCGGCTTTTTTTAGATATGTACACACTGTTGCGTAGCTTTAACAGTCCCATATATACTTATATTTTAGATTAAAATTAAAGAATTGTTGTGACTGCAAAAGTATGTAAAATCATCCCCAAACTAAGATAGTCTTGTCTTGTTATCTATATTGTTGCTATAATATTTTTAGGTTACTCATTGCAATTGATAATAAAAGAAGAATAGATTGAACTATATTTGCAATATTTTTGTTATCTTGTTTTTTTTTAAATAAAAAAATAACTCATGACAATATATTCTAAAAGAGATTAATGAATCCATGTTGTAAAAGTAGACTTTAAATTATAACTGTTATTTAAGAGAGTAGTGCTTAAGATATTAAAAAGCCATATCTTTAATAATAAATAAAAGTTAAAATATATAAAAGTTACATTGCTGGAAGCAATACTGCTAAATATAAATCCTACTTTTAATATATAATTCTTCATATCATTGTCATTAAAAAAATATAACAGATTGATTGTGTGCTTAATCATTGTCAAATAAAACTTGTATTGTTATCATTAACAAGTGTCATACATGCACACTCTAGTATTCTAGTAATTATATAATGTGTAATTGTTTTAAATATGATAGATAGCAAATATTTGGTATATTTCTTACACAAATCACTATTATGATATGACTTTTTTTTCTTTCTAAGTGTTTAATTTCAAAAATTTATAATAATGTAAAATAGCAATTTGTATTGTATTATACATAATAGTCTAGCTTACTTCAATTCAGAAAAATATATTTTGTATGCTGCTTTCCAAAAGTGCAATACAATAAATTTATATTGTAGGATATTATGGATGTATTTAATTACAAATACGTTCTGTAAACTGAACTGCCCTTATTTTTTTATAACTTTACATTTAGATATATAAGTTGAAAAAAATAAGGATAGTAATTTTTATATAATGACTAACTGGGAAAATAATTGAAACAAATATCTAGTCGAGTTATAACAACCTTGGGATATTCCACCTCAAAAGGTAAATAGGAAATACCATGATTTGTTATTAGGTACTTAGTGCTGATTGCTAACTTTGTAATATACATTTTTTTTTTATTTTTGGTCTCAGGCTATATCATACATATAGCAGGGAGTGTAGGGGGGACTTAGTGTTAAGACACTCCATTGCCAATTTTCAAGACATTTTATAGACTGCACTCTGCTTTGTTACCAGAGTAAAAATAAATATATTTCATTGCCGCAAGTAGGAATTGAACCTACAACTGTCTCGTCTAAATTCAGGCAATTATATAACAACATTAATTTTTCTTGAACATCTATTTTAAGGATTTTTTTTCCCAAAAATATTACTAATACCTACATTATTTTTACTTATTTACTTACAAATTATTTAATAATGTTTTATTTTTAATTAGTACAATGTGAAATGCAATGCATTGTAAACAAATACTACCAAACTGCATGCAGTTTGTTAAAATATTTTTTTTATAGCTCTAAATAAAAACAATAGCATTGCTTCAACTATTTAATAGATGTCAACTCTGAAAATGCTAGTAGAAGTGTTAAAAACAGTCATTATTTTAATTAATGTGTTGTAGTGGATGACCATCTGAATGTAAATGGAATGATTTCTGCTCTATAAATGAGTGCTTCACTTTGGTAGACAAAATATGGCATTGAGTGGAGAGTGAGGGGCAGAGTGTTTTCAGACTAAGTTCTCTTAACTACCTTGCTTTATGCACGGAAAAAGTGTGATGTTAAACAAATTATAGTTTGTTTCAATGGTTCATAGAAATACCGAAACAAATATGTTATAAAATCTTCTGTAAACTTATAGCCTTTATTTTTGTTGCAGGACAAACACGATGGAGCTTTAGAAATTGTAGAAACAATAAGGTAGGGGCAATAATTCTTTTCTTTTTTTATGACAGTGCCTTTTCTGTTTGTTTGTTATTATTTTTAGCATGAATTTAATAAATTCGTGGAAATCGGTAGGTAGTTCTGTATTCTAAAAATGACAATGCGCTCTAATAACTAATAGTTGCGTGAATGTTCGCATAATACGAAGGACGTAGGGGCGATGACCGCCCGAAACAATTTCGCGCGCACTGATGAGTTACCTACTTGCAATGTAACCCTGCTGCTCAACCTGTAGCAAAATATTACTTTCGTAATTGTTAATGCAATTTTAAACGGTTCTTATAACCTACTATTATTTAGACTATATATATTTATATTCAAACCATTGTTATAGCATTATTTGCATTGTACAATATATTTTATCGTATAGATTTAAAGAACAGCTTGATTATATGATGCTTACTACTCACCTGTTATGCGGGTCGGAAATAAAATAACTAGTTTGGCAAGTTGACCCGTTCGGTCCTGAGCGGTCGGGGTGGCGAGGGCGGTCGCGACCTCCTCTCGACCGGACGCGTTCACTCTTCCTTTGTGACCTTGAAATATAATTAAGGAATGCCCCAAATGCTATGATTGGTCCCTTAAATAAAGCTCCGAGGGATTGATTAAAATTATTTGTTTTAAAATAGTTTTCTTCTAAATTATTATCAACTCATAACCGTCATGTTTAAATTCAGTCAGTTTATTTGATAACATAAAAATAATATGTAATATGTAGAGTTTGTGTTGTAGGTGCCTATTTTAAAAATTCTCTCTATAAAATCATGATATTTAACGACAGTGGAACGACAGGTGCGTGTAGAATATCTATAGACGCTTAATTCACTTTGGTGCACCTGTTATTGAACTGCACAAAGGTTAAATATAAGTTGTATAAGATGCTATTACAGCAGGGTGCACATTGTAAGAACTTACAAAATACTTGAGTTGTTTTATAATTATATACAGATATCTTACGATATATCTTACGTATTTTTTACGTTTTTTTTGTTATTGCCCAGGTGGGTGTGCGACGACTTGCCCGAGATGAAAGGTGCATTGGAAAAGAACATACTGAGCGATTACGACACCCACTCATACGAAAGTATGAGAGCACTATGCGACCGCTTCAATCGCGCCATAGACTCCGTTGTCGCTTTGGTAACTATTATTAATATTTGTATCTTATTTTCTGCTATTGGTGTCATCAATAATGATATTGTAGGTATATGTATATTGTGCTTACATAATTTACCAAAAAAATCGCGGTTATTGTTATAATTAATGTGAGAATGCTCACGTTATTCTGCAACGCTAAGGTTTTTTTTTATTACTAATTTAGAACTTTATATCATCATTAATATCATTTATATTTTTAGGGTGTAATTAATAAAAGTTTAAACAATAAATGTCAGTAGGTACAATATTAAAAGGTTAGAGTAATTTATTTTCTATTATAACTAAGAATCTTAAAATTCAATTAAGATTTTTTTAATTATCTACCAATTAAAAGTAGTGTAGTAATACTAATGTTGTTTCTCTACAGGGTCGGTTATCATCGCCTATTAGCACTGTTATCTTAGAAGGTCAATTTTCTAGTGTTGGTTCGCCTTCGCGCTATTACAGATTATTTGAAATGCATATTTAATGCAGTTATATTTAAATGAATAAACTATACTTATTTATTCATTTATATCATAGAAATGTAATGGTATACTTATTTATAGCTTGAATATATGTATGTATAAAATATATGTACGTATACGAATATTAATATATTTTAATAAAATATTTACTATTTTGGATGTTTTAAATAATATTTTTTATTTTTTCTAGTATAGATATATTTTTTTAGTATCCATGCCCTAGAATGTAAGTCAAAATAAAGGAAAAATCATTTAACACAAAAGATATATTAATTACAATTTTGCCCTACAAACGCCAATAACGAAACAAGTTTTTAATACCGTGCAAAATAATAGAAAATATATTTTAATAATACATTTTCCTCTCACATTGTATTCGAGCACTGGCATAGTTTTTAGGTCGCGGAAAAATCGTCAATGTCACCTTCATTTATTTTTGTACTTCCTACATTTGCAAATAAATATTCATGCAGTACTCTTTTAGTGGTTATAAAATAAATATTGCGATATTTATTAGTGCAAAGGGCTTAAATACCATTAAAACAATATTTGAATACAACTACTTTTATTAAGCTATTGTTTCTAAGACAATCATACGAAGCATGTGCAAAACGAAACGTGAATGTGGGGCAGTGAGGGGCAATAGAGGGGAGTGGGACGCGGAGTGCGGGAGGAGACGTGAGGGCCAAGATGGCGGCGAGGACGCAACGATCGATGGTCGTAGCAGACATCGCACGAGGCTACTCTATTTATACATGTTGCACACAATTTCTTACTATGCCATGGAAGTAATTTAGGATTTCTAAAGGCACAGTGACTAAATAAAATTAAAACGAGAAAATCATATATAATTTCGATTTTAATCAACGTTGTTTATATAAATTTAGAAAACGTGTGCGTGACTTTTATATTTAGCCGTACCGTCTATCTCTTATGGCTTATGCTATCTCGGCAACATACTGTTAGGCTATTTATATATAGCAATGCTGAAAATAATCGTTACCGGGCGGTGGTAGCGTGTACTAGAAATAGTAACGCCAGTACAAATAAAAATTGAAAAGTTTTTAAAAATGATGATGATAGGCAATTAATGATCTCTTATTATTTTATGCAATCATATGGTACAAATGAAAAAATGTTTGTATAAGGATACATTAAAATACCTCTCTAAGATTCGGTCATGATGTCACCAAGTGATCGATGACTAGTATGCGCATACATATCACGTCCGTAACCTTGTGCTTACGATATAGGAAGTCGCTTTACAGACGCACGCTATTACATTTCCTGTATTACGTTTCTAGTTCTACTTATTAATATAATATTGTTACTGATGTGCTCTTTGACGACCATTTCTCTTAGGTAATATTTAGGGAAAGTAAAATATATTATTTGTATTTTGTAAACTGTAAATAGTTCACGTTAATTACACTTGTTCTAATTTCTGGAATATATGTACTCAAATTGTGGACCGTCATATTAAATTTTTACCAATTTGTTAATTAATACATGAAATATTCATAAATTAATAATATAATTATTAAATATAAAATAATATAATTATTGATCATTGAGTAGTTTCAATATGTTGTTTTAATTGCCTAAATTATTTTACTAAATGGTACTATAAACTGGGATGGTGTTTTGAACTATTGAAGTACCTTTATTTTGAAGGTTTTTATATGTCTAACGTGAGCTCTGCAAAATTTGGATAGTGCTCTTCCTTAAGATTCACTTTCATTTACTACCCGTGCGCCCGTGACCCTCGATTTGGCGCTCTTCAGTGGATAAAAATGGTTATTTGTACATGTTAGTTCGAAGTAGTCGTAGGCTCTACGTCAAATTTAATTCT
>FAPS01021212.1:0-12251 GCA_900068365.1 Heliconius elevatus bari
TGTTATATCGAACTCATCCCTATTACATCTATCTAGATCGCTCAACTCCAAAATAATAACATATTAAATAAATATTGATTAATAGATTCATAAAAAAACAAAAACTTCTTCTTTTTCTTTCTTAATCTTTATCTTAAAAATGCAAGAATATTTTCTATTCTGATTTAATGTTGTTGTTCTTTATTTATGGCGTTCCGTTTCTGATTTATTGGTTGGTTCTGTCAATTTGACGTTTGAAATGTGTAAAGAAAAAGAATAAATAATTTCATTTACTATACTATTACTTATTAAGTTATTATAATTAACTATTTAAGTATATATTTCAAAATAAAAATACATTTTTATCATTAATACTTACATTTTTTAATGATTGTGCGTCTCCTAATATGCTACTTTCTCTAATGTTTTCATAATTGCTTGATGTAAATTGATCTATGCAAATTAGCAATACGATACATAAAGAATTAATAAGAATGTATTGAATATAAAGTAATAACTACGAGGCTTCGTTTAACATTTTTCTTTTTATATTGCAACTCCAAGATCCAAACTAAACCATCATTTCTTTGCACCTAAACACTGGTATATTTTTTTTCACAAACCTAAGTGTTTCTTAAATAAAAGTATATTTAGTTATAATTTACTTTTTTATAACTTTACAATGTTCAAGCCAGTTAGTCATGTTCTATTTGATATGGACGGCTTAATATTAAGTAAGTTAATTTTTTAAAAAATTCTACTATATTTCTTAAATAAACATGTAATAATTAATTAAATCTCATATTCTTCATGATTGCAGATACGGAAGATCTTTATACTGTAGCATTTCAAAATATATTGTCGCAATATGGTAAAACTTACACATTCGACTTAAAATTGAAATTAATGGGTTGTCAAGCTCATGAGACTGCAGAAATAATTGTATCTAACCTTGAATTGCCTATATCACCAGCTGAATTTGTAGTCCAAAGTAAACAACAATTTGAAGCTCTATTTCCAGACACAGAAATTATGCCAGGTCAGTAAAACAGATGATTATTTATAACTAGCTAAGTATTACCTGCATATGCTGCTTAGAATGATAAATGAAAATTATTAAAAATCCTATGCAACATCAAATGGATGTTCTTAAGCTTTTCCATTTTTATAACATTTTTAATTTAAGAATGTAGAGTGGAATAAGTCTTGATCTTATTTGTTGTAACATAAAGTAATAAAGCCTATTGACTGTTGAACACAATATTTCAATTTGATAAATTTTCAATTTGAACTACTACTTTCTAAGAATAGCACAAAGTTAATAAATAAACTAAAATATAAAAATATATATATTTTTTATTTCAGGTGCTAAAAAGCTTATTAATCATTTACACAATAAAGGAATTCCTATTGGATTGGCAACAAGTTCAAGTGAAGAAAGTTACCATCTTAAAGTAGATAAACATCATACAAAGTTGTTTGAATTATTTGACTATAAAACATTTGGTTCATCAGATCCTAATGTTAAAAGAGGAAAGCCATATCCTGACATATTTTTAATTGCCGCCTCTAAGTTTTCTAGTCAACCAAAATCTGAAGAAGTAATTATATTTTAAATTTAGTTCATTTTTTCAGTTTCATACAGTATCCCACAAATGGTGTAGGCAGAGAGAACTTTAATTTTGTTTTACTGATCTTCACACCCCCAATTTTCGAGAAATTTTATATTGTATTCAAGATAAAATTTCCACCATTATTGTGAAACTCAAAGCCACACTGACCCTTGAAGCCAGAGAGGAAATGGAAATTTGTTCCCCTAGAGTTGAAACCATAAACATTGCAATGCACAGCACTTCTGCAATATGATAGCCTCAAATTTTAACAATTTTATTAAAAATTCTAATACACATAAAGATTAAATAAAATTTTACAATATGCACAGTTTCATGTTTTTCAAAATATTTTTATATTCTAGTGCCTAGTATTTGAAGATGCGGTAAATGGGGTTAAAGCTGCAAGGGATGCTGGCATGCAAGTAGTAATGGTGCCAGATCCCCGAGTTGACAGAAGTTTAACACAAGAAGCAACACTTGTATTGAAAAGTTTAAAAGAATTCAAACCAGAGTTATTTGGTCTACCTCCTTTTGATGAATAAATTTTTTAGCACACATCCACACAACATAATTTTTTTTTCTAATTTATATAAATTCTTTATTTACACTAAATTTTTTTATACATATTATTTATAATTATTAATAATAAATAATTTTCATGTGAATGTTGTTAATTTTTAATTTTTAACTGATTTATTAATTATAATGAACACTTAAAACCATAATGATAGGTACCTAAACAGTGAAAACATGTGATTCAAAGTTTATCATGTGATCACTTCCCATTGCAACTGATCTAAGACATCTAAGATCTGTATTCTAATATGCTGTGACCGCACAGTATCGCCCGCGTGGATCATGGTTATTTTTTTTTATTTTCCGTTTTGGTGGGGAAGCTCACAAAAGTTTCAGTATAAATTTCGATTTTTTCTTGAGCTCGCTGTAAGCGCCACAGGTTGTGGGTTCGATGTGGAATATTTTATATTTTCACCAGTCAGGTGTCGCAAGCGCAGCATCGAGTCTCGCCACTAAAAACGCAATGCCTCCAAAATTTGGCGGAAAGTGTAAGACGGAACTGTCTTTATATTAACCAAGTGTTTTAACATTAGGTTCCCTTTGCCTACCCTGCTATGTGCGAGGTAGAATCTAAAAGAAAAGAACTCATCATGTGTTAAACTATACTATTAAATAATAATTTAAATATTTAGTATTGCAATCATCTTTTCAATTTTCTCAATTTTAATAATTTTAATGGTAGGATTTTAGAATAAATTTTACTATTTTAAGGAAGTAACAAAAAGTGAGTTATCGTATCACATAAATATACAACTACTAACTTAATATTTGGGTAAAATTTATAAAATAATAATATTAAAAAAAATCTAAATAATTTGTACAATATAATTTACAGTACATATCATTAAAGGATAAGAAATAAAACCATCAATATTTAACACATCTATATATTTACATAATAATTTTAACAGTGCCATTATGGGAAACATACATAGATACGAAATTTTAAGAGTGATTACACTCGCTACTGTATCGAAAGCAAGCTACAAACAATATTGCCAGGACCAAAACAAGTTAAACATGTAGATAGGAATGTGTTGCCAGATTGCAAAATTTTCATTTGACACTACACTGCGGTCAGTCAAATCTTATAGATTTAAGTGAACATAGTATAGGATGCTGCCGTCAAATTAAAATTTTACAACCATCAATAATTCCCAACTATTGCAAATATAAGAATAAACATTGATAATTGATATTTCATAATGATATAAATATATTATATAGAACCAGAAATATGTTATAAACTTGATGTTTGTTGTGCTGTAATAATACTGCTCATATAATAAATTGCATTGGTTTACAGAATTTAGAGATAGTACTATAGATTATGTAGAGCATAATAATTCTTAATACGTTTTGAAATCCTATAAACTACATCTAAATACACAGACATTGAATTATACGAATGAATTGTAACAATAAAACATTTTACATCAAATATGTATTTTTATATACTTTAGTTGGCGAAACTAATGCACAGTAGTACTTACGGTGTAATGACATGACCACACATAAAACATTCTGTCGACTTAACATTCCATTAAATATTTCTAAACAGTGATAAAATTGTACGCATTATTATTATAATATATAATTAATTAGGCAAAAGGAAAACACTTAGTGTAATATTATTATATTTCTAAGAAAATTTAAATAAATGTTTTAATAATATGAATGACCATATGTTATTTAATCTGTGAATTTACGGTTAGGGTTGCGTCCGAACAGAGCGGTACGGATCTCTGGCAGCAGCTGCTGGGCGATCAGCTCCAGGCGGGACTCTAATGTATTGCAGATCTGTAAAAGAATATTATTGTTATAAGAAATCTATTTTTTTTTTGCTTCATACTTTATTCAACATATAGAAGGGTACACATACATTTCTCCACTCTCCGCCCGGCGGAATTGACCGCCGCGCTTTGTCTTGTTTTTAGAACGAGGAAAAGTAAAAAAATTACTAATCTTTTGATACTCAAACCCACAATCGCGTTTATAATCAGAAAAAAATTACAATTTTATTATTTAAAATTTAAAAATAATTAAATTTACATAATGGACACTATCAGTGTATGTCTAGTTAGTAGTTCTTTTCATTTATAGTTCTGATTGATTCCACCCCTCAACATACGATGTCTCGAAAGGTTAAACGGGAAGTGGTGAATCTCTACATATCCATGCTAGTATAAGATAAAAAGTTATAAAATTACCTTAATGCGGCCCTTAGCCGCAATTAGCTCAATACCACCGCAAGTGTCAGCAGCTAGATAGTTGTCTGCATCAATACTGAGCACAACATCCTTCTTAATCTTGGCTTTATAATCATTCTGGGCTCGGCCAAGCAGAGACTCTACTAAGCTCTTGTCGGCCTGTCGCACGCGGAGTGTCACTGCGGGCTCTACCAGCTGAAAATTAATTTATTTCTAATGTTCTATTCCAAAGTTTTATTGTATAAAAAAACATATATGAATTTATAACTAAAGTACTTCCAACAGTTACTATACTCGTATAGTTTGATGCCCAATATCAGAGATAGATATTAATAATTTAAATCATAAAGATATTGTATATCAATAGGTAAAATTTATTAATATTTCAAAAACAAATACAAACATACACATAAAATTAACATAATAAAAGTAATTAATGTAATAAAAAACTTATGTCTATTAATTAATTGAAAATGCCCATAATGATAAAACATAATAGTTATTTAGTACCTGGAAGAGAGCCTGTACAATGAGGGTAACAAGCAGATCTGAGTACAACTTGACGTCACCAGGCACTTCAGCCAGGCGCTGGCGTGCCTCGTCGAGTACTGTACGCACATGGTCTTCACGCACTTTAAGTACCTTTAGACGGGCTTGGTTCAGCATGTTCGAAGATTGGCTGTAAATAAATTAATATTTATTAATGTAATTCATTAATATTTACATTCCAAAATAAATACGGAACTTTTTAACTAATAAAAAAATATTTAAATATATCAAAAAACCCGACTGCATAAAACTAAAAAGAAAATAAACAAGCCCAATAGTTTATTAGGATTAACAGTTGGGACTGTTAATACACTAGGTTTCTCATATCCTGCTTTATGTTGGATACAATATCAGGTTAAAAGGAATAACACATGTCTAGTTTTGTCCCAAGGTAAAAAAAAAACCTATTGTTGGGGCACTTCATTTACTTCAAAATTCTTGTTATATTATTTGCTATGATATTCTATCAATTTAGCCTAAGCAGGGTAAATGAAACCTAGAAAGACTCGTTGATTCGTCAGAATCCATCCTGACAGAATAATGGGCTAATAGGGAATGAGAAAAGCTCGCAAAAGTATCAATTGCAAATCCAAAAAGGAGATTTATATTCAGCAGTGGGTCAATAAAGGTTGGAGGAGGTATTTTTCTGTTAGCTTCATACTGAACTTCAACAAGAAACTGGGTAGGTAGAGAGAACCTAGTACCAAATCCCTCTGCCATCTACGTTCAGCCGAAACAAAGACCCAGAATGTGGTCAACAGCAGAATTTTAATTTTATGCTCACATGTAATAAAGCTACATTTTATACAATACCAATACGCTAATGTTAAACAGGTGTGAATTTTATAGCTCTTTTAACATATAGTAACTATTGTAATAGAAGATAGAAGCCTAATTCCAATTATTTAAGTACTTTGTGAAATGTTCACATTACAAGTTATTTAATATAACAAGTTATTTAATATAAGAATTGTCATTAGCCAAGTTATCTCGACTTTTTTTGATTTACATTATAGATGTTTTACCCTCATTATAGCATAATCTAGTAGAGATTCACATACATCTTTTTTTGGAGTTCAACTTGTTTTTCTTTCTTTTCGTAATATTCCATAATCTTCAAGCGCTGTTGTTGAACAAGGCGCCCCTTTTCAATGTTGAACTCCTCTTCGGCCTTTGCATCGATTTCTTCGGCTTTTTCATTGGCCTCTTGTTCGATGAAGGCCATCATGTGCTTGATCTGTGAGAAAAGGCAAATGTATGAAAAACATCTTCATTTTAGTGAAAATACCTCAAAGCACTAATGCCTGATGTTAAAATAAAAGTCAATATAAAACATTGGAACTCGCAAATCAATCAATCTGACAAAACCCATGTCTATTACGACGTGTAAAATTTTACAGAATAATAGGTGGTATTATTCAATATATTACCTGCTTTTGAACATCTGCGTCGCTGAGCGCCATGGCTGATAGTTATTTTTTAACACCACTAACACGTAAAACGGCCGATATTGAGCCAGAAATTAAAAAACTGGCCAGAAGAAGTAAGTCGACGCCTATCAGACGTGCTTCTTCATTGAACAATCATATGATCATTAATGTTGCCATGCTCGTAGGTCTTTTACCACTTAAAACCATAGACAATTTTTCAAAATTTACAGCATTTTTTTCACAAATATTTTTTTATGATTGTTTGATGATTTTTGGTTAAATAAATGTGGTAAAATTTGATAAAATATAATTATTTTACAGAAAAAATATATTCTATCCATCTAAATGAAAAAAAAAACTTACTTATATTTGACGGTATATTTATTTAAAAACATTTTTCCTTTTAGAATGTTTTATTATAATAATATATTCATCGATATTGTATGGTTCTTTGATTATGATGTTCCATGGGTGTGCTATACATCTGTTATAATGGGATTTATTTATTTACATATAACATTAAAAAATACTATATAATTCGGGTACTTTTAAAATAAAGTTGACATAAATATTTACTAAGAAGTATTAGAGCCAGTTTAAGAAATGAGATATTTGAAAAATAAATAAAAAATACATATTTAGTATAGTGTACATAAATTAAATTGAAGACATATGACGCATTGTAAATTGACCAATATGAAAAAACGATATTCTAAAGGAGATACCCCCTTTAAGGTTTGTATTCAGTTTATTGTAATATTTTTATATAAATATAATATTACTTATATACTTTACTTATATAGACCACTTTAGATAAAATGTTGATGAAATAGATAACATTTTATTAGTATTTATTTCTTCCCTAGTTTCGAAACATTTCCTTAATACGGTAACCCTAAAATCGTGATTAATCGTATTAAGTCAACAGACGTTCTCAATAATATTTATACGACATCATTTTGATTATTATATTTGGAAGAAGTACTAATTACTACTGTTATAATTATTTTTTAATAAAATACTTTGGTTACTGAACCTTAATAGATGTTTTTACTTTAAATATGAGGGTGCGTGTGATTACATTTACTTGTTCCGCTTTAACAATATGGCCGACAGTTGTTTAGGGTAATGTGGCGTTCGACAAATCTGAGTGATATTGTTTTCGTTTATTTTAGATATACAAAGATGTATAAAGTTTTAAGTTTTTTATAGCAGTGTTTCATGGAAAGGCTGTAATGAAAACACTTTTAATTTGTGAATAAAATTCTGTATGTAGAGCAATTGCCTTAGAAATTGAACAGTCAACAAACTTTTGTTTGTATCCTCGAGTGGATATTTTTATTTCTGCTAGGAAAACTCGATTATGAAACAACCATACGGTTATTAAAATATTAATACAAGGACTGAATTGAACACATTAGGTAAATATTATTTATTTTAAGAAGAATTACACTTGAAACGTCCCCGTCGCCATTGTTTGACAGTCGAATAAATAACCATCTTGATATATGTATACCTACTAAATTTGTTATTATTGACTCTCCTTATCAAAATTATCTATATATTGGACTATTTATTGTACATCTCTCTTCAAGTAAGACTTTATAATTTTTATTTGTATAAGTTGCTGCCATATCCAGCTGCTTGCAAGCTGCAAAAACAGATTTGGATACATCAACATTTTTACATTTACACGTTACCTACCAACACAACAAGAAGTATAAATTAGCTTTATTAATAAGTTTAAAATTTTAAATGATTAAATTAAAAATTATCCTTTTAGAATATACTAGTAAGGAAATAAAAAGTGTACAACTTAATTCTAAAATAAAATATATTGTGTCAGAATATTGTATATCTACTATGCAATTTGTATCCGAAGTTAAATTCAAGTATTATTGGAAATAGAGCTTTCAGCATGAAATGTTAGTATCTATTTATTAAATTACAGTTATTCTTGTTATATATTATTATACCTAATCTGTTTACATAAATAGCGACTTATAGATATTCAGATAAGTGACAAATAACCCTTGTTTGTTATCAGACTAAGAAAATACTTATTTAGTAATGTGTAGTTACTAATATTTGAATTAGTAATTGTGATGATAAATTGTATCTTCCAGGGTATGGCAAACCTGAATTTCCAACAAGCACCTAGAAGCCTAGCAAGTGGAGGAGTTCCAGGGAGAGTTGGTTCAGGATTGGTTGGTGGAGTTTCAGGGCATGTGACACCGACTTTTGGTGGTGCCCTGTCACCAGGACGGGGCTCCACAGTTATGCCAGGAGGAGCTCCACCTACAATGGCATCTAGGTCAACATTATTTGGACAAAGAACATTTGCAGATCGTAGAGTGCCTATGGCAACACCACTGTCACAAGCAAACTCAAATTCAATGGTGAGAATTACTTGAATATTCATATATATCATTTCATAAATCAGTGTTTACTAGCATTGAATAAATAAACATGTTTCATACAATATTGAATAGAAGGAAATTAAATTGCTTACAACTGCATAAAGCTGGGGCTGATTTTTCAAGTATTATTTGTTGAATTGAGGAACCCAATGTTCTGTTTTGTCTACTACAATGGGGAAATTAAAATAATTTAAAATATAGTCATTTATATAATTGGTTGTGGGTGCACAACCAATTATTTAAAATTAATCAATCAGATGCTGTACGTATAATTTTAAAATAATATAACATTTTTTTGTACTATATCTAATAAAAAAGATTTTTTTAAGTACTTAAATACATATACATACTTCTTTTGAATACATTGTATAATTGGATTTCATATTCATTATACAGGACTGTTGGTAATTCAGTTTATTATATGTAGATGATTTTTTTTCACTAATTGATTTGGTCCTATAATATTCAATGTGGAATATATTTTCCTTATTATAGGCACATTGGCATTTTGCTATACTTTGTGTTTGTATCATATTGTAATAGATTTATTTGAAGTTTAAGTTTATAATTTTTTTGTATGATACTGCTTGCAAAAGACACTAGTAAGCTTATGCAGAAATTTTATTTTAGCAATTAGTATAATTATGTTTTTTGTTGTCTACTTCGCCTCAGGCTTCTGATGCTAAACTTTAGCAGGTAGTTCCTAAATGTATAATAATAATAAATAACACAAAATTAGACAGATTTTTTCAACTGTATTTTGTATTCTTCAGTAAAATAATTATCCATTCCAGGATAAGTATATTTCTGTTTAGAGTATTATAGGATCAAATACATTTGACATCCATGACAATAACACTCATATTCCGTTTATGTGAAATTATTTATCAATAGTCTTGTATAAAATATTTGTGTTTTAGACCTGAACCAATTGACAAATAATATACTACTATATTCACACATTGAAAATGTTATATTGTATTATTAATTAAATTCATATATCATTAATACTTTAATTCACAAAACAACCTACTGCATCTGTGTGAATTTTACAAGAGATATCAAAAATGTTTATGTTAGTAGATACTATATTTAACCATATATTTAAAAACATTTTTTTTTTAAATAAGTGGTCATGGAAAATATATATATGTAACTATATGTATATTTAAGAAAATAATATTAAAAATGTTTTATGCTCTTGGGGTTACTTAAGATTAGTGTCCGACTGTAGTAGTGTTCAGCTTTAGTTTAAATTAGTTATTGCTAAAAAAGCTGAGGCCAAAGTTTCGATTTCAGCCAGAAGTTGACCAGACCCAAGTCTAAAAGATCTGTTTAGATTTTGGCTTTTTGTTTTGTTATTTGTACACTCGTAATCTCCACCTTTTATGGTAATATTAAATTATTTTGAAATTGATTATATATTGTTTCGATTTTGGCTGAAGAACATTTCGTTCGGACACTATCCTAACACGGCTAGACCACTAGCACTATAGTCCATCTATCAAACAATTAGTGACCACAACCAATGGTATGTATAGTCGAGTATGGCGAATCTGTCGAGGTTCAACGCGGGTAACTACCACTCGGTGTTTGGCGAGGGTGGTGACACGTCGACGCCGCCGCTCCTGGACCTCAGCGAGTTCCCGTCGCTGACGGCCCGAGGGGCCGGCGACCAGGCCCCCACAGCGGCGCCTCCGCCCCCTGGCTCTAAACCTTACGGTATGTTGTCTATTTTTTTTAAATTCAAGCTGTATTCTGTATAGGAGTATAGTAGGATGGACAGAGTGGACGTAGGGTAAAGATATTCATTATCAATTTCTGTAATTTTTTTTAAGACTTTGATGAAATTCATAAATGTTATTATATTCTTTACTAGTGGACCCGTGCGGGCTATGCCCACTTGAAATAGAAATATTAATAGAGAAATTGAAAGTAAAGATTCAGTCAATTCAATAAAATAGTTGTATAAAATAATTGCTATGGCAATTAGAAAATTTGTCGAACTAAGTACTTATTATGCTAAATCGACATAACTGTTTAAATATGAACCGATTGTAATAAAATAAACCCTACATGTTTTCGGAAGCTTTCCAGAATCCAATAGTTAAAACCGCGTCTAAATCGGTTAAGCCGATTCTGAGATTAGCGATTACAAACGTACAGACAAACAGACAAAATTTTTCAAAATCATTGTTTTGGGTTCTATTACGTTAATAAAGATTCCCAATAAAAAATTTTTTAAATATCTTCCAAGTACAGACACTGACCCTCCTACGATTTTATTATAAGTATAGATTATTAGGGCTCTTAAAATGTTAAAATGCTTAGTGTTTGTTTTGTGCTTTCTAACGCGATTTATAAGAAAACTGACAAATTTAAACTGCTAAACTTATGTAGATGAAAAATACAAAAGGCTTTATATATTGAACTAAAATCCTAAGTTTCTAAACTGTCAATTTGATTGCTCTCGAGCTGATGACCTAAATTTTTGCTGCATTTTTGCTGTTCCGTTAAAGTTATTAACTTACCACCAACCCATAAACCCATTAACTTTACACGACAATATATAATCCAGAATTCGTTTTTAGTTTTTTTTGTAAGTCACGTATTGCAGTTTGGGCAGATAATATAATATATATCAATATATGTCAATCGCCTTGTCGTGTTGGCTTGAAGAAATGAAAATCATTTCAAATATAATCATTATCCCATTGAAATCGAACCCACAACCTCGGCGTCAGTAACTAAGAGTCAGACAGTGCCCTACAAAGCTAGTAGTACTAGTAGTCCTAAAATGTATATAAAGAATCACCTGTCCCAGTGGGTATGGTGAAGCAGCCAACATCCGAGCAATCAGAGTTCACGATGTCATCAGAGGACTTCCCCGCGCTGCCGGGCACGTCGGCGGGCGGGGGCGCTGGTGCGGGCGCAGCGGGGCACCCCCCTGCGCCCGACTACGCGCCTGACAAGGGGGCGCCCCGCAAGGGCATACAGACCTCGCCGGAAGGTGAGTGTATTGTTTTGTTTACTTTTTATGCTTTTTTTTACCAGTGACACTAAATTTATAAAAGCAAGAAAACTTTCGAAATTTTATGGTTAGGGATCGTTCAAGTAATACGTAGCACAATTTTTGCAGATTTTAAACTTTTCTCACTCCCCTCCATGTAACGTCTTCCTTCTTGCTTGAGTACTCTGAGAGCATTTGCGCTAGAACGTGTACGCTGTACACTAGTACGAGTGAGTCCTTGAGTACTTCGAGTGGCCTAAATCCTCTTAAAAATACTATGATTAATAAACGATAAAATATATATAAATATATAATATAATGTAGTTACATTATATAGCCATAAATAAAAAAATATTTAAAATGGTAACACTGGACGCCTTGTTACGTCAGTTGGTCTTGTAAACCAATATTATTAAAATCTGTTACGAAGGAATTCGCAAGAACTCATTTAAAGATTTTTTAAC
>FAPS01021217.1:0-16943 GCA_900068365.1 Heliconius elevatus bari
TTAATTATTTTATTAAATAAATATTGAATGAAATATGAAATAAAACAAAATATTAAGTAATCTCTTTATTTATTTATATCGTTGAATGGTTCTTAATAAGAAAATTAAACATTTGAACTGTAGTACTTACGACTAAGATAAATTAACGTGTTAATGTACAGTTTGTTAGTGTATAATACATAAGGCACCTGTAGTAATGAGTATAAAAAGTTATTAGTGGCACGATAATTTTGATTGAAATGTGTGAAATATCGAGGCTATCGTGGCCGACGGTTGTGGGTTCTATTCCCAATCGGGGAATTAATAATTTTCGATTCCTTGCTCTGGATACAAAAAAGCATGGCGTTTCGAATATTGGGCGGTGCGTAGAGAACGAAGTGCCGTAACACTAGGTTTCCTCTGCCTACGCTGTTGTGCTGGATGTAGCGTGAAGTTAAAAATATTCTTTTAAATGGATTATTGTATTGTAAGGACTTTTGAAATTTTGATTGAAATTATATCGAGGTTTTTAAGAAAACATAAATTGATGCAGAGGTATTATGATTTTTTGTATATAAATTTAGAAAGCCACCTTATTATAAATTCATCTTATCTTAACGGTGCCTAAAGCTAAATAAATCCTAAACCTAAATACACATTTTCTTTTTAATATAATTTCGTGCGAATGACTCGTTCAAAGTTAGTTTGCATTATATCATAATATATTTTGTTTAAAATACGTATATAATAAATGTATATAAAATATTTATTTACGTACACGAATACTTATAATATTATTTATTCAAACACAACTTACATATAATTCGAGTATAAAAATCATAATTAATACATTTGACAAATAATATACAAAACAAAACCATTTTTATGACTTCTGTTTCAGAGCATTTTTTATATTTCTTTTTAGAAAGGGACATTCAATAATATTATATAGAAGTAGGTATAATATCGATATTACAATAATCGATTTAAAAGTATCGAATATATATCGAAAAATCGATATTCTTTAGAATTTGCATACAATAACAATAATATATGAAAAAAAAAAGTTATATTAGTCTCGACTAATATATTTCATTATAAATATAAATCAATAAACATTAGCCTTTTCAAGAAGAACAGAGGCGTCGCACATAGCTTTAGCGTTGGACCTAACTAAGAACATAAGATGTAATTGTTCGAAAACATTCAATTGCACTCTCGTACGAACTAGGCCGTGTAAAACAGTCGCTCTTTCCAAATCCAGCCACCTTTGCAAAGATAACTCTCTCTCCTGCACGGGCACTGATTGAGCTACGTCTAAAGGCCCCCATAGCATGAGTTCTAAGACTGATTTAGCTTGATTTAAAGAAACTGCACGTTCTTCTTGCATCATTTCCTTCAATAGCGGTGTTAGCTTTTGTCCTGGCAGCAAAGTGTCGACAGCTTTTAAGGCACATTTGCAGAGTGATGTGATTTCTTCATCTGTTTTGCTGTTCATATCGTCGGATAATCTGTGAAGTAGGAAAATATTTGATTTTTATTTTGCAACGTTGAATTTTTCGCTAATTTCATGGAGACTAAACATGACGACCATTAGTTTATATGGTAGAAAATTGAAAAAGTGTTTTCCTTTATGGTTGTGTATGGTTGAATATAGCAAGAATAAACGAATTTGGCGCCTGTTTTAAAAGTTATCCTGACGCTAATGTGGCGCTACTCTAATATAATGTATTTCGACGGACACTTTCCTATTTAGGTACAAACCTTATTTTGCACGTATCATCCCAAAATCGGGCCATTAGGAAAAACACCACGAATGATTAATATATTCTTAAGAATATTTGATAATTTTTATTATTTTTCTTAGAAAGAGATACTTGATTTGTGTGAATAATAGAAAAAAATCATTGAACTAAGTATTGTTTATTTTAACACGGCCTTCAATTGTAGGAAATAATATTTGCAAATATTAAATATATACTGACATACATTTTTTAGATTAGATTTATATTTCTTTATTGTCGCACGAGATAAAAGTTATCAGTTGTTGGAATAAAACAGAATTGAGATTACTCTCAAGTCACATGCGATACGTTTTATCAATATTGCAAGAAATGTACAATAATCTTTAACAAAATGGAGCAAAAATTATATATATTGCTATCTTTCCCTTTGTGTGACAATAAATAATAATTTGTGTGTAATAGACCTACATAACTCGATTTTTATTAAACATTTTATTTCTTGCTGAAATTTTAGTAGTCAATGTATGGATATTGTCTCTAAAATGATAATGTTATTAGATCACGAAAGTAATTCAAATAAAAAAAAAAAAAATTTTGTAGTACAAGCGGGCGAAGCCGTGAGCGGGTCGTTAGTATACGATATAAAAATCATGCATACCCCTGTAAAATGCATAATCTTCCATAACAATTAGTTTTGGGCGCGGACAGGGAGCTCAGTCTATCTTCTGTAGATGTTCCGTTACAATGACTTTCTTTGAGCACCACAAAAGATGTCAATGTTTCAGGCAGTTCCTCGACACCTCGCGCTTGGAAACATTTGAGACCGTTTATTATTTGCAGTAACATAAATATGGATTCGTGGATTTGGTCTGTTTGTGCGTTTTGGTCTTTATTGCCTTCTTGTAAATATTCTCCGTACGATTGTATAGTGTCGACGTGTGCGTTCGCTAGCACTACTATTGTGGCTGGAATTGAAAATAAAATATTATTACTTTTTAATATTTCCATATATTTGTAACAATTTTCAGTATAAGATATTAAATCAGCCGAGAACTAGATTATTTTTATATTGGGACATAGACGTAATTGGTAATGAACAATCCTATTATATTCCACACTTCTCACTTCTTACATATAAAACCTTTAAACTAAAGTATTTTTTTTCACACCCTTTCAATGCAAGAACAAATAAAAACAATATTAAAAATGCCTACCTTGCACCAAATCACCGCCGTCCTCCCCAAATTGCTGCAGCGGAACTAAATCACAAAATTCCGTAATAGCATTCAAATTCAAAGTACTGGGCTGCACGGACTGAGTGACCAGCTGCGAGGCCGTCTGCTCCTTACACAGCATCAAAGTGACGTTGACCTGACCGCCGCTAGAGTTCCACAGAGCCGGGTAGAAGAAACGTTTGCCTGCTTTAGTATAGCTTTTGTTTTGTATGGAGAAATCTGACCAACGCAAGTTGGTACACGCTTTGAGGCCTCGCAGTAAAGGCTGCATTGTCGCGCTTTGTTGTACCTGCAATGGAAAAGTCGAGAATTTTAAGATAAAGAAAAAATATGAATATAAAAGTTAAGAATCGTATATAGAATCATTATTTTTATGAAATTATTTCACTTCGTCTTCTCGCATTTACGGGGATGTGGATTTAATTTTTTATTAAATTTCCTTTTCACGTTCATTTAGGTTCGGAGGTATCGCGTGTTCTTAGCGGTATTTAACGCTACACTATGTAACCAAACCAGGGAAGCAAAAATATTTTAATTATCAGCATTCTTCCAAGCAGGAACATAATTCCAATTTAATTCGTAATCTAAAATGTACCTAATAAAAAAGATAAATATGCTAAACGCCACATTACAAATTCAAATTACCTGTTCCAAAACCTGAGCTAGCGCTTCGTGATTCGCGATAACGACTGCCCCGTAATTATCCTCCAAGTTCTTGTGGACTACACTCCTTCCTTTTCTCACGCGTAATTTGTTCGTCGTTTTCGATATATCTGACTGATAATCGTCGTTGGAAGGACTATCCATGTTGTCGTTTGAACTGTAAAAACTGTATGGAGAATATATTTCGGATTCTGTTTCGCTTCCACAGTAGGGCAGAGATGTCCGGAAACCGTTGTACTTTGTAAATTCCTCTGGTTTCCGTTCTGTTCTCTCTTCTCTTGGTTTTATTGCTGAATCACATTCTGGTGAACTTGACCTCGCGTGGTGTACGTATTCGTAGTCACTGTCGCTGTTCTTTGAGTCACAATTCTCTTCGTCGTATTTCGTCGCATATACGTCGTCGTAATTGTGTATGACTGTCTCGTTGGTCGCTTGCACTAGTTCCTGAGGTTCGTCTTCGTCTTTTTCGTCGTCGGATGGAGTGCGACGCTTGAGCAGTTCTAAATGTGATTCCCGTTCGCGCATACTGGCCGTACGTTCTGGTTTTCGTGGAGCGAGCGCTGATCTGATCTCTCCTGAAAGTTATTGAAATCTATAATTCATATATTTCTCTTAAGTAAAAACTAAAAGATATATGTAAGTTCATACATTGTTGTTTGCTTATAAGTAATTTATTAATTACAACAAAAAAATTAAAACATATTTTAGCAATTATCACAGTTGCTACGTATTGTTACATAAGTAGGATATTCACAGGTGGTAAATATATAATGTTTGTAATGTTTTTTTATATAAATTTTTAAATGAATAAATATATAAAATAATAAATACGTTTAGTGGAAATTTAATTCACGCTTAAAATAACAAATTTTGGATATTGAAAACTCCTTATTCAAAATAAATAATTAAATTATTTTTAAAATTACTCGTTCACTTTGAATGCTGAATAATATCTAGACAATGCAAATAATATAGTTGTAATTATAAAAAATATCATATACATTACCTAAATTGGCATAAATGTTATCATCTTGTTTCGGCACCACCGCCCAGGCTTGCTGTTTTTGTTTTTTCTGTAAAGCCACAGACTTCGGTGGCGGAGGTCTCGCTGGCTTTGGTACGTTAGCTACCGCCTTGTAGTCTTCACTGGACACTCTCGGTGGTGGGGGCGGCTTGTTCACCACTCGTGGTACCGCTTCTTCATTACTACTACCACTGTATATGGATGACACGTCGTCGTGACTCACTCGACGTAAGCTTTCCGAAATTTCGCAATTTGATTTCACCACCTCAACGCTCGATCCGTTTATGTCCAATGGATGTATTATGACAAGACGTGGTTTCGGTTTTGGAGTCAAGTCGTATATCTCTTCAGGTTTTGCTGCGACTTTAGTAATAGTGGCAACACTGAGCTCTTTTTTATCCAAATCTTTGGAGGACCCTATGCGAAGCAACTTTTTGATGGAGAATTTATACTTCCCTTTGCGTTTATCGTCTATTAATAAATTATCATGTGACAGTGATATATTTCGTCGAGGGGCCGGTTCTGGAACTATATCTGATTTCTTTGATTCATCATCGCTATTTCTTAATTTTGGTAAAGATGACATTACAGCCCGTTCCCGTTTTTCCATTTCTCTTACTACTGGTGAATCTGACTTCATAAATCCATTAGGATTTCTTTGGTAAAGACTACTCGAGTATTCTTCTGTAGGCGACAAGGGAGGCGTCGGTGCTTTTCGTTTACATAGACTACTTAGCGAGGTATCGCTATCTTGTTTCGTTAGCACTGGTTTAGCGTAGTATACGGGTTCTGATTTTTCTTCGACTTCAGTATTTTTGTGTTCACTCGCGTATTTATTTTCTTCCTCCCCCTTCTCTTGCACATGCATTATAATCTGTTGCGTTGTACTTTTTTTAGATTTTATAACTGGTTTGACTGGTAGCTTTGGTTTTTCAGGTGGGACTGGTTTGTTCGGCATTATGTCAGTAATCATACCGTGAAGGAATGATGGTCGAGGGTCCATTGTCGGTATCGGACTGCTTGGTAGCGCAGGGGCTTCAGAGGTATCGTCGGGATCAGCTCTTCCGTCTGGCTCACCGGCAAGTTCACGACTTGCTTCTGCGGAAAACATTGGTTCTGATTTAGGAATGATAGGTGGCATGTCAATAATTGGACTTTGAAATGTTGAATATCCGCTAGCTTGACCGTCCGCTTTTCTTAATTGCCCAAGTGGGGACATTTTTATGTTCTTATCTTCGTTGTATACTTTAATCTTCACTGTTTCTTCAATTTTATGGGATTCAGAGAAGTGGCCACTATCATCGTTGTCTGAATCTGTTCGAGCACTAAAACTCTCATCGTCTGATGTAAGTGAATTATTTGCTGTGGAGTTAAGAGTCCCAACAGCAGAATCAACACTAGTATTTTCGATATTAATTTTACAGAATTTAAATTCTGATCGACTTAGGTTTACTTTAGGTCTTTCTTGTGTTTTGTTTAAGGGAGACTTTCTAACAATACTGTTCTTTTTAATTTCTGTCATTTCTTTTTTATCACTTTCATCTTGCATACTTTGTTTTATTTTGCCTTCTACGATAGATGGTTTATTGGAATCAGATTTTATTAAACTGAGATCAGAGGCACTTATTCTGTTTTGTTGTAACGTTTCGGATATTTCTTCTAGTAATGATTTTTCTGTACATAAAATACCGTCAGATTGTTTCGAACCCTCTGTTGTAATTATTGTTTCCGACTCTTTTATATATGTTGATAGAATAATGTTAGTTTTGTATCCGTTCGTCGTTTCTTCGGCAGCCTGTTCAGCTAAGTTTATAACGGCAGGTTTTCGAGTATGTGTCTTAACTGTAGGCTTATTTTCTTGACCGAATGGGGTTACTGACACCATCAAGGTTTTCTTTTTCCCATCAGAATCAGTCTGAACTTTCCCTAATAATAATGAGGTGTAGGACTTCGCAATAGAGTCTCCAAGCAAATTGGCTTTAACAGTATTAAAATCTGTATTAGATTTCGTTATTTTGTAAAGCTCTCTTTCTTCTTCTGTGTCTGGAAATGTGTCATCTTCTTCATTGTCTTCCGAGACTTCGAATTCTTCATCATCCGACCAATCGTCACCTCCATATCCTATAACGCTGCATACTTCCTCAGGAAATCGTACGTTACGCTTTCCTTTTTTCTTAGGGTGTATCTTAAGTATACTCGGAGGGCTTTTCTTAAAGAATGTGCTTCTGTTTTGGAATGGAGTAGTTAAATATTTACTGCCTTCTGTTGTTCTTTCCTGCTTCGAATGTTCCTCGCGTGATTTAAAACAATTTGAGCAGAAATCCTTCTTCCACGCATTCTGTACGAAGTTGTGGCATACCGGTGACATTTTACTCTTGGTATAGCGTCTGTTGATTACATAACTGGCATTCTGAAAAAAGAAAAAAAAACCGTTAGTTTTACAGATTAAATAACTAAAAACGTTTTTGGGATAGTTCAGTTATGAAGAGATTATGATTAATGTAGGTAATTAAAATTTAAATAACATAGCGTGATAGTCGTCCAATTATAACTTACGTAAACTGTTATAATATTCGTGAAACGAGTTTTGGGTGCTATTAACAACTTCATCGCAGTTATAGAAAAAAGTTAGTACACGCAAGACTATCATAACAGCATTTCTTAGGACGAGACACGTAATAGGTTCAGGTCAACGGTATATGGAAAGCGTATGACGTTGAACTTGTGTGAACTGTAACAACTTTTATATACATATGTATACGTCGATACATCATATAGGTACTTAAATTGATTAACACGGTAAAATTAATTAATCATTTCTACCTATAAAACAAATAGTTTTGAAGAAGTGTATAATGTTAAAGACAACCAAGTAAAGCATTAAATATGAAGTTTTTTTTTATTTCTTACTTGTACATCTTGGTAAACTTAAGCAATAAACTAAACAATTTTTAAAAAGAGTACGCTCATTATTAAATTATTACAGATGTTTTTCAAATTACATAAACATAATGTTTTTTTGTACGCGGTACCTACTTTTTATTCCAAGTTGATTAACCTGTTGTATACAAAAATATGTTAAATTATAAATTACATCTAACCCAGTTTAGTTCCAGCGCTATCACGTAACAACCAGACAAACACACAATTTCGCATTTACAAAGAAGGACAATATAAATATGTATTAACCGTTACCCAGCCAGCCGTCAACGGACTTTCTCCAGACGCACTCGTCGTAGGTCACTTTACATCAAATAAATATTCATATGAGTAGAGAAATTGTTGATACTACCAATTACCACCTTTGTATGTATTTTTATTTAATTCAAGTAGCATTTTGTTGCCAGATCGCTTATTCGGTGCAACAATGACGTATTTACACTTAGATTTTTTTACGGACGCCGTAATCATTTTTATTTTTTATGCATTTGGTGTGCATATTAGTTAGATTATTATTTTTATTGCTTTGATTCTTGTCTTATACATATTATTTATATTATATATATTGTTTCTGAGAAAATAGCACTAAGAGAGTATTACCCAAAATTGACATCTTTATGAGGATACTCTTAGACTTCGAAGTGTATCCAAAATTCAGGCAAATTAAGTATAATGAAGTAACGAGTATAAAATTTTAGTAATTTTCGGAAGTGTGGCTAGACGTGTCGTGTAACACTTAAATTTTTTTAAAAAATAATCACTAATATATAGATATATTAAAATATTTAATAATTATTAAAAATTACTTTGCAATTACCTACCGCCACATTTATTTTTACGTTCACATTTTTTGATGATTCATTTTATATGTTGACAGCTGAAATTACCTATGGATGTACGTACAAAGAAATCCAACAGTCATAACGCTATAATATCTATAAAAACATAAGTCTTTGTTCTTTACTAATAATAAATTGGAACATAAAACGGTCTCTTTTAGCTTCATGGGATAGAGATTCCGCACAAAGCAGGGTAGGAAGAGGAAACCTGGGAAATTTCTGTCCCCAACTTTCCGTCGAATTCTGGGGGCATTGCTAGTTGTTGAACTCGGAATCGTACCCGATTCCTGAAAATATTAAATATTTAATTTCTTCGGGTAAGCATTGAACCCACTGGACCCATACGTGTCGCCCTGATAGTTTGTACCAGCTTGTACCACGAGTCACGACTGATATTTTGAATCTATTTTAAATATTAACGTGTAAGTGTCGATTCGTAGGAACATAAGTAAAAACAGAAAACAAGCAGCGCGTAAACAAATATTTAAATTTTAAAAGTGGTGAAATTATTTATTTTAAGAGAAACTGTTACTTTCTTATTGCACATATGAAGTTATATAACAAATAATATAAGTTATGTTTCACGCACAATAACTAGCTGTATTTAAATCTTATATAATATTTTAGATAAATTTTACAATTTGTTTGAGGACAAATCTTTAATGTTTATCTAATCTTTATCATCATTACATAATATAAAACAACGTGGTTTCCACTGCTTTACCTGCGCTTAAATCTTTCAAAATACACAACGGATTTTTACATTTTTCACTAATAGACGCTGATTCAAGAAGAAGGTTGTATACCGTATAAAAAAAACATATTTTTAGCTTCACGTTCACGTTTTTTTTAGCTTCACGCTATATCTCGCTCATAGAAGAGTCGCCAGTGGGAACCTAGTGTTAAGACACTCCACTAACACATTTCCGTTCCGTCCTTTTCGCTTTTTTCTCCAGCTATCACATGTTGAGTGGAACTCAACGCCAACAATAGAAAATGTTAAAGGTTATTGTATTTTAAACATAAAATAATAACTAAAATAATGAGAAAACGTACAAAATATGACTATTTTGAACAATTACTAGAATCTGACTGACATTACTGAAGTGACTGGATATCACAAGGTCGATCTTAAACAGCTATTACGTATGTTTACTTTGCACTTTACATTAGCATCAGCGGAGGTCAGCTTATATTTCGATTTTTGCATACTTTTATATGTTATAGATATAATTTTGTACTAATTCTTATCTTAAGGCCGTCCGTGTGTGTGTAAACACGACAGTTGTAGATTCGATTCCTTCCCTCGTTCTGTTAACGAGGCAATAGGCGGCGTTGAGTTCCGCTCTCCGTTGAGTTGCACTCCGCACACGCAATGCCTCCAGAATTCCAGTGGAGAACGGAGTGTGTGAAAATTACTCTGCGTACCCTGCTACTTGCGGGTAAAGTAAAAAAAACATTAACGCCTGCTAAGATGTGAATCATAAGGTAAAGATGAATAACACAACAACATTAACAATTACATAAAAAAAATGTAAAAGAAAAGAAATTTTTTTTTGCTATTTTGATAATATCATCATATAAAATATTATGAATTAAAAAATGTAGTGAAATAATTTGAAACTGTAAATGATAATTTATAAAAAAACATACTTTTATTTAATATTCATTGCACATACGCAAGAACTTTTATACAGTGTAACTCTAAAGAAAAGGGAATAGCTGGTTAAGTATAAAACTTATAAAGGGTAAGGGAAGTATAGAGGTTTTTGACATTTGCCCTTCTTGGTATCGAGAGTATTTTTTCAAGGTGCTCCTCACTGGAATTTTTACTGAGCTGCATTTTAATATGTTTTTTTCTCATAGGTACCTAAACACCGAGTGCCGACGGCGGTGCTTAAAACAAACATTCGTAAAGTGTAGTGTAATAAGAAAAAGAAATCGTGACTTGCATCCGGTTGAAAATATGTGAATATACATATAGACTATGTAGACATATTCATCATTAACTTATCACGTACGTACCCTTAAGGGTATGTTGATGTTAAGTTTATAATTTCAAATCAACGATAATATAATTTGAAAAGCTCTATGCATTTTTCCTGATATAAAAACAACTGTTTATATTTTTTCTTTTTTGATGCAGATTTAGTTTAGGGATTCCTTGAAATACTAATAATGATTAACTTAGATATACTTAAATAATTCTTATATTAATGATATTGATATGAGCTTGAGAACTGAAGGAGATTTAGGTAAAATCTGATGTCGATCTTGAGATGCCGTTTTCATTCATAGATATATAATTTATTAATAAAAAATGATGATCATCATCAATTAAACACATCATCTCAAGATCGATCTTAGATTTGAGAGTGCTACACAAGTATGGGCTTTAGTGCATTGAAAGCCCTGAAGTCTACACTTAAATTGTAAGTCCGGTGTCGTAATAAAGTCCTTTGCTGTAAGAGGCGCATCAATTAAATAATGAAAATAACAGTATATTACCCATTGGAATTACTGATTACGATGTCTCAAAATTGGTAATAACAGTAAGCCTGTTTAATGCTAGTTCATTAAGTTGTCTAGGTGCAGTTAGGGCGTGCATAGCCAGCACGATCTGTGAGATTTAAAAGTTGTTCTAAGATTTCTTTATATAAAAATATACATTTTCTTAGTATATTATACATAAAAAATAGCGACATTAAATACCACTAGTAGTATGAATTGATTTCTAATATCTATTGAAAAATTAAACAATATATTATGGATATGATAATTTTTTTATAGTAAATAATGCAGAAATCTATCTATCAACACTAAAATTAGAAAATAATAACCATATATAAAGCAAAACAAACGAAGACGAAGGACACAAGTTGCTTACTCAGACAAATCAATTGATATGAAACTGGGTCATTCTTTCATATTCGTAATGAAATACCAATAATACACAGGTGTTGAAGCTCTAGGCAATTCTTGTATCGGGGTCGTCGTCTTGGGAACCGGTACGGCGAAACTGACGCGTGACAAACGTGGCATTCTTAGAAAACTAGCTTTTACCGTGTCTTCTTCTCCGTCGTCAAATAGAAATAAAGGAGAGTTGTGTATGAGACATTCATTTAAATATATATCTTTGTTTCAATTTTAGTTCTTGAGATTTGAGTGTTCAACCAAACAAATTCTTCAATTTTATAATATAGATATAGAATTTTTGATAGTTTCGTTACAGATTATATTATAACAATGTATAAAACTCGGTCAATACCACACGTTTTATGTGTTTGTTTAAGTTATTAGTAATTGTTTACGTAACCGCAATAATATATAAATGTGTACTAGATATCGGTTTTGTTTTATAAATTAAACATTTCTTGTATTTTATTAATAAATAAACTCTATTATTATGAGATCCCGGTAACATCCAAATATTAAATTCATCTCTATTTTACGTAAATACATAGAAAAACATTTAGTTCACAAATTCCTTTGTAAAAGTTCAATTAGGAAACTTCCTTCATTAACATCGCTTGAACAGTGGCGAAAGATATAAAAGATACTAACGTAGTTAGCAATTAATTTTTTTTAATGAAAAAAATTATAGGAGCCGGTTTTTTTAATAATAAAAATCTTTAGATTAACCAAGTGTATAAAATTTAGTTTTGGTTATTATGACATCAGCCAAGCAAGCGTTTACCGGTTTTCAAATAAAATATCAGATATCCTTTTAGAGCAGGTGAAATGATCTCATCGTAATGTCGAGGGTTCATGGTTTTGTTATTTTTTTTTTAAACGAATCAAGCCTTTAATTTAGTGGAAGTGGGGAATGAAGTGTCTGACTAGGAAAGGAATAAGGCGGAGTAAGCTTAGAAAACTTTAAGATTAGGTCCCAGGGTCCTTCTGCCTACCTTCTGTGCGGGATACAGCGTGAGGCTAAACAGAAAAAAAACGATAAAAGTCAAGTATTTCTGATAACGCAGTTCAAAGTACCATCTTCAGGGCAAATTCATCCATAAATATTCAATACGATAACAAATTATGCAACTAAGTATTAGATAAGGGAAAGTTGAAAGTTTAAAACGAAATGTATTTATTGTCAATGGCATTTTTAGGCACGGCCATACACAAGTACCCATACTACACGAGTGTTTATTCTTGTTAATCCTTCACGCGTAATAGTCATTGGCTTCTGCCTTTCACTTCGTATTACGTGTGATAAGCGTGCGACGCATTTTGATTATTTTTAAAGGACGAAGCTTAAATTTATATAATAGGTATTTTTGTAGCTTCACGCTGTATCACGCATAGTTACATATCATTTTAGCAATCTGATAGGCAGGCGGAATCTAGAGTTAAGACACTCAGTTCCTTACTTTCTGTCAGATATTCAAGACATTGGTTGACGTTGAGTGGCGGTACTCAATGCTGCGCTTCTTGTGAAAAGAGTGAGAAAATGAAAATACAATTCATTCCCCCGGATGACAATCGAACCCACAACTGTCGCTTTCAGTCAGACGCTGTCTTAGTGCACCACGAAATTCTTTTGTTCAGCCATATTTACGATAATTAAAATTCTTTCATATACAATTAAGATTCGAAATGTTTTCTTACATATTTGCAATAAAATATTATATTTTTTTTTATTTAAAACAAAACTAAAACATAAACCATCGTTTTTCTAAACGAATCTTCAAACTACATCAAATAGCTGTGAGGCCATTAACTTTTTGTGTGAAAGGGCGAAACTTCTAAGAGGTAGTAACTGTAAGAGCTTTCGTTCCCACATATTACGAAATTAAGTTTACTGTAACATTGTTAACAACATATTCTTATTTAATAAGAATATGTTTACCATGGTTTTATTAAGCCTTGTGTAATTAAAACGATTTGGAAAGATCCGGTATACATTATCGGTATATTTTTTGTTACTATAATCTTTTGTTATATTTTAGAGGTTTTTAACTATTTATAAACTATTTAACTATTTTTAAAGGATTTAGTATCAACTCTCTCTCAAGTGCAGTCTTGTTCTTGAGATGGAGAGGTGTACGATGCCACTTTGGTATTGTATATCTATACTAAGGACAATTTTTTTAAAAACGTGATACTGGCGAAGTGATTTTGTGCTCAACTGGCCCGCTCGAAACGCCATAATATAAAGAACAGAACAGAACATTTTTTTAATATAAAATTTTATTTATATCAATTATCATATCAATTATTTATAGGTTTCGACGTAGCTTCATAGAAATTTATTAGCTAGCATTGACGGCAATTTTTAAAAGTAAATAAATGGAAATTTACTTTCAATTACTAAGAAAGGTGACACATATCTCTTCGTAAACGGAAAAAGGAGAAAGTATTCACTTTTTAATAAGTTCTCTATAGTTATTTTGTGAAATGGTTAACAAATATAAGTTTATATTTAACATTTTTAATTTTAAAGTGGATCCATAAAAAAATCTTAACTTAATAAAAATATTAAGTGTATGTCTAATTTAAAACATCACGCAAGTTCCCACGAATTATGAAATTAACTTTTAACATTCCTAACGCGATATAAAAAAATAAACAACAAATGTTTCACAAAGGTTCATTGTTAGACAACGATTGTAATTTTGGGTAAAAGTAATGTAACGTAAGGTAACATAATGGTGGGAAAGCAGCCGATAGAAAAGTTTGCTGGAGATAACTTGAAGTTAAATATTGCAAGTACAATATAGAAACTTTTCTAATGACTACTGGTTTTTATTGTTATAATATAAGATTGTTTAAAAAAATAGCAACACGCTCAAAAAGTCTCTAAAATTGGCTGGTGCGTGATTGATGTCTTGCCCTTTTATTGTAGTTATTAGACTGGTGTAGGTTTGAATTCGTTCGGGGCAAGTATTTATGTGATAAATATTATGTATGTATCGAGTGTGTGATGTGTGTATGGACTTAAGATAATATACTTATTTATTTATTAGATAAATAATAAATAGGTATTATTAAAATTTATTCTTATATCTAATCCTGAATTTACCTGAGCAAGTTTCTACACAGTCATACATAAAACTGTCAACTAGTAGTACATTGTTGCATATAAAAGTCAACTCAACTCTAAAGGAATGTAGAAAAACCAGCATTTTCTTAAAGAAAGCTCGATGGTGTGGAGAAAAATGTAGTTCTCGCCCTACAAGGTGGATGGAAGGTTATTTTCACATACTTTCTCATGTTACTAGTTTAGATCGAGTAAATCTATACCATAAATATTTATTTTACTGTAATCGCTTTCGTAAAAGCTCGTCATTGGCTTTCAAGTTATCAATATCGGAGAGAAGTTATCACTTCCCCGAGAATTATTATTTATTAATATTTTCATTTCTTATCTCTGGTACTAAGGCAAGGCTCAATGCCTCAAGAATTTGGAGGAATGTTGGGAACGGTGTGTTTTAACACTAGGTTCCCTTTGCCTACCCTGCAGTATGCGGGATACAGCGTAGTAGAAGGTAGAATTTTTATTTCCAAGAAAGAACTAATGACTGCATAAACATACATAATACCAACATACAAGTTTAACTGCAATACAAACTAAATCCTTTTTTTTAAAATTAATAAAGTTTTCGTTTTTAAAAATGTAGATGAGATGTAGATATTTATGTATAAAATTTAATAAAATATGCGAAGGGCTAAAAAATTACATTTATTAATAAATCACTGACTTCCGCAAAGTGTCGCTAGAGCAGGATTTCTTGCAAATGATTATATGAATCATTATAATCGATTGCCTACCGATTAAGCAATGATATGAATCAGGCGTGAGTCATATTACATAATGCTAATGTCACCTGTCGCTTATTAGTACTTATAAACGAAATAAAATAATAATAAAAAAATAATTCAATATGTATTTATAAAAAGTTAATGTAAAGTGGGGAACGGAATTGTTTTAATAGGAACGGAGTGTCTTATCACTAGGTTCCCAGGTTCCATCTTCCGCCTTGTTATATGTGGGATACAGCATGAAGTTAAAAAAGAATATACCTTTGTTGTAACGTTTTTATATTCTACTTCCAAATTCAGGAGTATTCTAATGAGCGATCAGTGAGACAGCGTTTCATTGTAACGGGAACGGTTGTGAGTTCAATTTCGATTCGGGGTAGAACGAAAACATTAACTCACTATCTATTTCATCAATCATTTGTCTATCAATTCCTAAGAGACGTTTAAGTCCAATTTTAAATATTTATATTTTATAATCCTTATTGTGTGAGTAACACTTAAAATATTCTACAAAGTTTATTCAAATCATGTTATTGAATAAAGTTTACTTTATGGCTTGTTTTACATAGGTTAGTGGACTCTCCAAATAAGGCGCCCACGGATTTTATTTTGCTATTGGAATTTTAAATAGTTTTGGCCTTTATAAATTAATATTTGAAGTTTTTTAGCTTTATGCTTTGTCTCATGATAGAGTAGACAGAGGGAATCTAGTGTCAAGACGCTGTTCCTCATTATACGCCTAATTTTCGAGATTAGCGGAGTTCAACGCCACGCTTTGTCCTGTTACCATGAAAATATAAATAATTAATTTCCTCGACTCAGGATGTCCTCGTACCACCGCGCCAGGACGACTTCAATGTGTATATTATCTTGAAAAAAAAAAACACGTTAGTGTATTAACAATATGTACCTACATATATTTGTAGGTACATATTGTTAATACAAAGCGCGACGCGATTTTAAATATAAATTTTTAAATATATTTTTATAAGAAGCCCGATACTCGGGCTTCTTATAAAAATATTTTGTGATATTTAATCTATATTTAAAATTTTCATCACAAATAAGTCAATAAGTAAAAATTTGTTATTATAAATAAAAGCAGGTGCAGATAAAAAATACCAAACACCTTGCCACATGAACTTTATAGTTTTTATTGAATGGCGGAAGAGTTTTTATGTGATGGGCATCTAGTTCGTATTATTATTATTTTTTAATCTTTATAATTAACTGGATATAAAGAGAACTGAATATACAGTTGGTACTTGTTATTTATATATTAGTATTGAGTGGCGGAACTGAACGTCGCGCTTTGTCTCCAGAGCGCAGAAATGAGAATATGAAATATTCCATATCGTCGAGTAGGAATCGAACCCACAACCTGTCGCGTTTGTCCCTGAGCCACGACTGGGCTCTATCCATTACACTATATAGGTATATATACCTACATTTATGTATGTGTATACATAGCAAATCCAATATAAAAATCCACTTGCCTCACACAATACTTACTTAAATAAAAACACTCCGGCCTTATCATGACTTATTATACCGTCAATCAAAATCGAGAATTTTATTGTTTCTATTGTTTACCCGTGTGTTACGCGTTCACAATGAATGCGTAATACCACAAGTGCACGTTGAACTTAAATATGAAATTTTATTAACCTTACCGTATAAAATATTGGTTTTAGCTTCCCGCATAGAGTACCTACGGTAGGCTGAGGGAGCCTAGTCCTAAGACACTCCGATC
>FAPS01021225.1:7861-23979 GCA_900068365.1 Heliconius elevatus bari
GATTTTTGCCGTCACCTTTTTTATATCTCTTCATATATTTTCTATATATATCTTCATATATATATCTTATCGACCTGCATTAAATATTTTTTACTCCCATTACAAAATAACTATTATAAATTCATTTATTTTTTTATATATGGCAATTTTATTGCTTACTTATCTTATATACCAATTTTAATACTTTAAAATATTTATTATAAAATTTCAGGTACCTACTTGTTGCTCATGCCATATAGAAGGATACAGCGTGTCCTTCCCACCATTAGGTCACAGAGTACACGAGACGTCTTCAGAACATTTTCCCGGAGAAGATCTATCATCAGAACATGTGAATCAAGCATTCGAATCAGTACAATCGAGTGTACAAAGGCCGAGTGTAAAAAATCCGTCATTTATAAATAAACTAGAATTTCCTTTTACCGACAATTCTATACCCGATTTTAATAAAGCAAAATTAAACGACGAAGATCTTAATAATTTGCCTCCTATGGATTCATATGGAAACACATATTTCCCAGACTCATTTAACCAGGCAAGTTCTGTAAGAAATATCAAAAGACCACTAAGGAATCCCATAGGTGTTGCAGTTGATTCAATAACATTGCCTAGTTATTTGGAACCACCGTCCCCTTCCCCGTCTTTTCCATCTAAGGAGAGTATAAAATATAAAATTGATCAGTATAAAAGGCGTCCAAACAGACGGCCGATAAGAAAGAAAATATCTAGTGGTCCTGAAGATTTGATATCATCAGGTTCATCTGCTATTGGGGCAATTCTGAACGATAGCCCAGATGAAGAATTTGAAGAAGAATTTGATCAAACTGATTTAAATATAAATAAATTTAATCCAAGGGCGACTATAGCTCCTAAGTTGCACGCTGTAACAGACAAAAACCCAGAACAAAGCAAATCAAGGGATGATACAGTAAAGAAAATAAATTATAATTATCATCCAATTATTGATTTCTTTAATGGTGAAAAGAGTGATTCAATAGATAGAGAAGATACCGCGGAAGCATATGTTTCGACAGATTCTGAATGGAAACCCATAAGTCCATCTGATAAAAACACGAACTCTATATTACGGAAGAAACATAAATAGCATAATTTAAATTTGATTATTTCATAAAATTAGTATTATCATAATTTAATATTTATTTATTTTCATGTATTTCTACAAAGAGGGATGTGCAAAAAATTGTGAAAATGATATGATTGATGTTTCCAAATATCTTAAATTATCTTAAAGTGGGTCCACCCACTCAGAAATGTTGATTAGTGTCAAAGTAACATTAAATTACTAAACAGTTTGAGTCTTGACTGACTGTTTAAGCTTTAAAAAAAGTTACTCTAAGGTTAAAAAGTGTTTTTTTTAATATAAGTTTAGAAAACCGCGCGGCGACTCAAATAAAAACGAAGCCAAATCATAATTGCAATGTAAATTATTTAAATTATTATTTTATTTATTTTAGTGTAAGTAATATTTAATGTTGATAATTGGATATGATTTGATAAAGAAACTTGCCAATTAAATGTTTTTTACTGTTGTAATATTTTATTTTAACTTCTGCAGAATGAAATCCGAAAAAATACTAAGTACATGCTTCCAAAAAAGAATTATACCAGAGAAGGTATATATTATTACATATAAAAATAACATTAATTACATAAACCAACCATATTATGTAAATGTATATTGTTATATTAATATTTATTTTTTATACTGCATTGAATACCCATAAATATATGCAATAAAAAAGTAGAGTAATTGAGTGTTCACAAGAAAATAATTACAGTAGTATAAGTACAATAGTAATGAAAAATATTAATATTATATATTTAATACGATAAAAAATATTCTTAAACAAGAAAAAAGAAAAATCAACATGATTTTGCAACAACTTACTCAAGGCAATCTTTAAAATATGATTCTGCATAATTAATCAAATATTGAAAATTTCACAATTTTCAATTAAATTACAATATAAATGATCGATATATTTTGGGTTAAATGTCTATAAAAGTGAAAGTTGTATGGGTGAACGACTTCGCGAGCGGAATCTGGAGCACTTTGTTTGTATTGCCTTACTTTGAACGTAAACTATTACATACAGAATGTTGAAACTTGAGACCTATTGATAAAACAAATAGCTATTAAACAATGACAGTGTAAATGTAAATGATAAAGTTGAAGCCGTCGTGGCGCAGTGGTTCTGTGTGACTGTAAGCGCGACGCGGTTGTGGATTCAATTACCTATCTGGCAATGAATTATTTAATATTTTCATTTCTTCGCTCTGGTCATAAGACAAAGGGCGGCGTTGAGTGCTGGGTGATATTTGGTGGAAGTTGGGGAATCGAGGCAGTTGTAGGCTTGTATAAGTTAGGGGGAATATACATATATATTTTTATATTTGCAGCGTTAGATATCACCTTCGGCATATGCTGATGGTGATACCAAACAAGTTGGCAATGGTAATAACATTCCTCTGGTTTCTTTTCTGGTTGGTTTTCTCTGTATTATGCAAAAGTTGTATAAATGTAAAGAAATAATTAGTCTTAAAATATTTTTTCTATTTATTTTTAACAGTAAAACTTTGAGTGTTTATTGAACACCGCTTAAAAACGATAACCGATACAATCACATCCCGCGGCGGTGAAATCTCTATACGTTTGTTGTTACAACATTTCAATTAGTTTACAATTACTTTAGTTCTATATAACTAATTATATTATAAAGAAAAAGTTATTAAAAAAGAAAATATTTTGTTTATAGATATGTTTGTAACTTTTATGTTTTTTTATATATTTTGTTATCTTCCACTTTCTTCGACTTATTAAGGGGCATTTTACCTTTTATATCAAAACCTAAACTCAATCTTTGTTTAATCAATTTGGATTTGATTTCTACGTTCATAATAAACAAATCTCAATTGCATTGCATCTGTTTGTAAAATATTAAGAGACAAACGACATTCAATGGATATATGTATGTATTTTGTGTCGAGTACATTCTCTTTGACCATATTTATAACAACTAGGTTAAGTTATTAAAGTTTAAGGTAAAGTATGTATTACATAAATATTATGGTTGCGAATTTACAATTAGAACCATTGCTAAATCAATTTTAAAGATATATTTTAACCACATGTCATTTATAGAATAGTGCTTAGAGTTTTATTATTATTTTAAAGATAAAAATAAAATAGGTTATTTAAAAAAATAATTCTGTTCTCGAGTTTATTAAATTCAACATTATAAATATGAAATCATATAAAATATACAAAAATTCTAACAATGTTATCACAGAAACTTAGAATACTTTAAAAAAAGTCGTCACTTCTAACTTCTTAAATATAATATAACACTTTCACAATTTTTTCCAAGAAAGCGATGCGAAGTTAATTTTGTGGCACTTTCCAACTTAATGACCTATTTAAGAATTAAATACTTCATGCGTCAACGTAATAATACATACGTTTGCTAGGATCGAGTATAAAAGGAAGTGGTGTAGTAAGAACAGGAGCTGCTCGGGCAAAACCATCGAGTAAAACTGCTGCATTAGTCCTAGGATCTGTATTAGTCCTTGTATCCCTAGCTCTTCCTCTGCTTCTGACTCGTTTTTCAGTTGTTGTTTCACTTTGAACAATTTTTGCATTTCTATAATTGCCGCCATGCATTCGACCTGTGTTTCTCGTACTTTGCGATTTAAAATTACCACCATGCATACTTGTACTTTCGTCTTCTGGTTCCTCATCGAGCTCAATATATTTACCACTTCTATTGTTTTGTCTTGAATCCCTATTCCTGGTTCTTAGGTTTCCACCATGCATTGATTTGGGCAATAATTCTACATCCTGTAATTCTACAAGTTTGGCATTTTTAGGTCCATCATTTTGTACTATATCTACTGCTAATTTCGTATTTTCAGTTTCAGAAGTTTCAACATCACCTTTTCTTATGTCAGATGATGCAGCCTCTTGTTCTTTTGCGAGTTCTTCTGGAGTAATACTTCTATAATTACCTCCGTGTTTAGGCCCCGAATCTATACTTAGATTTTCTCTAAATACCTCCACATCCCCTAATTTATTAATTTGATCTATCAAATTTTCATCTTTAAATAAATTAAATGCTTCTACATTCTTTTTTGGCTTCTTTCTGGATATAGGGGCCATTTCTTTTATAATTTCTATTTCTTTTATATCTTGTTTAAACTGAGTGACATGCGGAGAAGATTTATTCGATGGTAGTTCGTTATGTATTTCAACTTTCCTTTTCTTTTCGGTAATTGGATACAACTCAAGACTAGCACTTGGAGATGCGGTAGTCGTAGCAGGAGCAATTGTTGTTTTTGCTAGTGTTCTTTTAGTGGGCTCTGAAGTTGTTATTGGCACCTGAATTACATGTTCGTTTCTGTGATTGTTTTCTTCTTGATTTTTTTCACTATAAATATCCTCTTCACTTTTATCAGTATCATAATCGTCATCAATAGTCTCTTCACTACTATCATTTTCCTGATTCTGACTATTATTTTCATTGTATTCGTTGTTTTCTTTTTCATATTTCGGTGTATATTCATCCATATCTTGTTTAATGCCAATCAAATCATCAACTTCTTTTCTCATTATATCATCATCATCGTTGCCATAAGTTTTTGTATCAGTAACCAAGGTACTTTTGGTTGACTTTCTTTTCTTTTCTGTATATTTCGGTGATTTTTCCTCATGTTCAACGTATGTTGTTTCAATAGGTTTGTGACGTAAATGAATTTTCCGACTTGGCTGTGAATTATGAAAACGGGTTGTAAGGCGCAATTTTGGCTGTTCAGATTTATTTTTGCTTATAGATAGTGTAGGAGTAGTAGCAGTAGTAGTACCTCTAGTTCGTTTTAATAATGGTGCCTTTATTGTAGTAGTTGTCGTTGGTTTATTATTATCATTTCTACTACCCTTATTATCATCATCTTCATCCTCGTCATCATCGTCATCATTGTCGTCATCATCGTCATCTTCGTCATCATCTTCATCTTCATCGTCGTCTTCATCTTCTTCGCTATTACTATCATCATCTTCATAACTATTTCCTTGTTGATCAGAGTTATCTTTAGAAGTTTGTTTTTCGTTTTTGTCAATTTTAGGTCCTATGGTAGTAGAACGAAAAACTTTTCTAATATTTGTTGACTCAGCAATATTCTGTGTTTCAATAGCCTGAGGTAAATATTTAGAAACATCGAAAAAAGGTCTTACTGTTGTTTGAGATAATTTTGACCGCTTGCTATGAGATCGTATTATTGTTTCTTGCGGTGTAATTTTTGTATCACTGCTATTTCCAGATTGTATTTTATATTCAGAAATAGACATAGCTGTTTTGTTTTCGACTGGGGAATATGTGGATTTGTGATTTGATGGTCGTAATTCATATCGAGGCTCACCACGTTGATCTGAACTAACATTTACGAAACTTTGTTTATTGGAATCATTATTATGGTCATTTGAAGACTTTTGTCTGTCAACCTTACCGATATCTTTGTAAGTTTTTGCATTTCTTTTAACATTTTGTTCTTTATCTGCTGTTATAACTTTATCAATAACTCGGCTTGATTGAAGCTGTTTAATTAGGGGACTTATGTTACTTGTAGTTGTTGTTTTTTTCGAATCTTGAACTTGACTATCCCTTATAATTTTATATGGTTCATACGTGAAAGGTGCCGCTCTCTTAGTTCTGGTAATAGAGGTGAATATATTAATATTTTCTTGATTGTTTATATCTGTGGCAGTTTTCTTTATTCCAATATTATTGTCTAATATCTTTTTTTCAGATGGAAGAATATGCTTGTTATGGTCTAATTTATGACTATTATTTTGCGTGTTTGCGAGTATCGAAAAAATATCATGATTCTTATTTAATTGGTTAGGATCAACGTAACTTGTTGCTTTACCAGTCTCAAATAAATATAAATTTGGCTTTGTTACAGGCTCAGGATCTTCAATTACTTCTTCTTTAAAAAATGGATTGTCTAATGGATTAGAATCAAAATATTTTGCCTTGAAACAGTCAATTTTGTCACCGAGTCCCTTTAATCGTTGTTTGTTTTTTATTTCTTCAAATTTTCCCTCATGGCTGTTATCTCCTGAATCGTTACTTGCCTTTTCATTATCGTTTGGATGACCATCTTTTTTAAATTTCTCCGGTACGGGATCTACATCATCTTCTACCTCTGGACATACAAATTTAGAACGTGAATCATAAAATTCAGTGCCTCCATTCGTTTTTTTCGGGATGAATGCGAAATTTTGCGCATATCGAAGTGGTGAATTCTTGTTAATAATTTTATTTTCTTTTGAGTAATATGGATATTTAGTTTCAAGAGTGCTATCAAGAGCTTCAGGTTCTTTTTCTTTTAATTTAGTTTTTTGTGGTTTAATTATTTGAGTAATTTCTGGTATAGTTTCACGTTTCATTACATCATGTTGAGTAGAGTTATTTAAAAGTAAATCTTTTTCCCTGACTTGTGTTGGAGATTCATTATATTGTTTCATGTTTAGTCTTTTTTCTTCGTTAGTAATTACATTTTCACTTTTACGTTTGTCTCTGTTAACGTTCTCTTTTAATTTGGCGTCCGTTACAACGTCAGCATCCAAAGAATATTCATCCTCCTCTTCGGAATAGTCACTGGAATCACTTTCTTCCAATTTTTTGTGTTTATCATCGTTCCAATCTTCTTTATGTATGCTTTGGTCTTGGTACTCAGAACCTTTAGCATTATCATAGTTATTACTGACCGACGGTATTTTATATTTACCTCCACTAATTTCATTTTCTTTGAGATATCCTCCGTGGTTTTCATGATCAGATGCGTGTTTTTGTTCTCCAGCGTGATCATAAGCTGCATCTTCGTAACCTTCTTCAGAATAAACTGTTTGTGCTTTAGTACTTTTAATAGCTTCTCGAAGGCGGGGTGCATTTTGAATTTCTTCAAAATTGTCAGCATCTTCAAGAGCAGCTATCCTAGGAACATGTTTAGTTGTTTCAAATTTCCTCACTTGAGCATAATTTTTAATGGGCACAAATTCATCCTCGTTTTCATTTTCTTGAGAATCTGCTCCATCTGCGTTTTTATGTTTTAGGTTTGACTTAGTATTAGGTTTATTTTCTGGAATAATTTTATTTAATGAATTACTTAATTCATTTCGAATTTTTCCATATGTAGCTTTTCCCTTTTCATATATATCATATCCTTCGGGTTGCTCAGCATAATTTTCTACCGGAGGTAATTGAGGATATTCGTTTTGATCATCATCAAATTTAAGAGCATGTTGTTGTCTTAAATTGTGGATGTGATTTTTCACTGGACGATAGTGCATTGGAGTAACTTTGATATTTTGGTTCCATGGGTGCCTTAGCTTGTGGTTTAAATATTGTTCCCTGTGATTAGACCTCGGCGGTACACGGTAATAGGCAGGGCGTCGTTGAGGTCTATGAACTTCAAATCGGGCTGGTACATTTTTCTGAGGTAACTTTTTGTGATCTGTTTGTTCTGGGCTTTCTAAATACTCATCTTTTGTTATATCTGACTGCCCTGCATCATTTTCATAATTTTGTAGTCGATATTTGCTGTTACGTAAATCATTTCTTATTTTATCTAAGACGGGGTCTTTGTATATTTGTTGTAAGGCCGGCTGTTCTGCTTTGTATGGATGATATACTTCATAGGATGTCGAAACTGGCTTAGCATAGCTCAAGCCAGTGTTGTGCACAAACTCTTCATAAGGTTGATGTGATTGTTGCTTATGGCTTAATAAATGATGTTGTCCCAGTTCGGGCTTACTTAACCCTGTATGGGGTGTTACTGGATGCGATTTGAAGAGTTTCTCAGGTGACTGTACATCATGGGTGGCAGCAATGTCAATGGCAAACTGCGGTTTATTCGCTGTATACTGGAAATATTCATTGTAAATTGGTTTTTGATTTACTTTCTGAACTTGCGCTTCCTCAAACTGCTGATTATTCACTTCACTTTCATTATTCCAGTCTATAGGCACTCGGATGCCTCTACAGAGAGTTAAATTAACTATAAACAGCACTGTTATTCTCCACATTGTTTACATGATCGCGGTACGGCGGTCAACTGGCCGGGGCGGGCAACTGACTAGCGTATTTATCTCCTCGGTCAAGCGTTACCGCCCGATTGCCAGTGACCGTACGCTGTTTAAGGTTGTGGGTTAATTTGCACGCGCGAGCGTATTATAATAATTAAAAATATAGTGATATAAACAAATTTAATTTTATTTCATCGAACTCTAGCGTAATATTTTTTTAATATTACTATGAAATATTTGTATATAAATTACAATATGATTAGAATATAATTATCTTACCAGCGAAGCGACCTATTAGCTTATTACGAGAAAGAATATAAAAAAAAACAATATAAAACATAGATCTAAATAATAGTTATCCAAGTGTTGTTTTTAATTATGGCTTCTATTTTATTAGTTTAAATATTTAAATTTATTTATAAAAAAAACTAAACTACGTTGTTCGCTCAATTCTTGTATCTTTTACTAGAAACTAAGTGAAATTGAGATAAAAAACAGTATAGAAGTCTGATGATTAACGAAACAGATAGCTTGCTAGGACACAAAGGCAGCCGGATATCGAACTGTGAAAGCAAGTACGTGAAGCTACTATAAGTTCTTAGAATAATTTGACCACTGTCACACTTACATTCTATAGCTAAATGGCAATGAATTAACATATTACAACAAAAGTAAACGCGAGCTCGATTCCCACTGGTGGAATGAAATAATTTTTCTCTTGGGCAACAAGGCAAAATATGCAGGTATAATAAATAACAACTAAATAAGTTTCTTTTCTTCTTTTATTAATATAGTCCATCGATGAGCTGCTGTCACCTTAATGGTTTTAATGAAAACAATTGATAGGCGCGTTTCAATAAATAGCCTAAATCTTACTTAGTCTGGTTGATTGACTAAGCATCTTCGAATTTTTGCATCGCCCAAACTTCTTTGCGTAAAAGCAACTAAGTAAAACATAGAAATAGAAAAAAACTTGTGATGAGACAAAATTATTAATTTATGATTACTAATTGAGAAATGTCATCATATTTTTGATTTCTCCATGAATCATATTGAAATAACATAACGTGTAAGAAAATTTAGAAAACTAAATTAGTCACTTTTAAAGAGCTGGACCGAAAATCACTTACTATATCGATTTTTTTCTTAGTTTGTCTTTTATATGTATTACTCATTTTGCAGGGAAACAGACATTAAGTTTTAAGTTAAATTGTAAAATCGAACACCCCTTTTAGTATTAATAAATAAATATGAAGTAGGTTTCTTTATCTGATGCAATTGAAAGCAATACTTATAATAATGTAATGTACGAGTAAACTAGAGGCCGTCTTGTTACTGTGGCACAAGAGTGTGAATTTAAACGCGATAGTCCGCTGTGAATTATTATTTTTCTATGGTATCAAGGCAAAGCGTGGCGTTGAATTCCACCACTCAACAGGTAATGTTTCAAAAAAACGACAAAAAGTGACGACGTCTTAACACAAGGTTCCCTCTGCGTACCCTACTATGTGCGGGATACAGCGTGAGAACAAAAAAATATAATGAAAAAGTATTTTAAAGAAATAAGCTAGCTCAGAATTCTTATAATATCTTTTGAATGCTTTGATTTCATTCAATCGTCAGATTATATTAAATTTATTGATAGTTTCAATCATAAAAAATCTTATTGTTGTCCACGAAACATGAAAAACTATGATATTTCAATATATATAATCTAATAACTTCTTAACAAAAGTTAAGTTGTTTCTAATAAATATACAGTCATTCTATTAAAAGCTTTTTATGCAGATATTTTTATAGTTTCTTTTGTATGCTATTTGAAGCTAAATACAGCGAACGAATACGACGACCTAAAACATAGATTTTAAACAAGTAATCTGTTATATTATTCGGCGCAAAGTGGAGAACGGAGGTTTCCTAATTAAAAGGACGAAACACTAAACACTAGGTTCCCTCTGCCTGTCCTGCTATACGGTACGTACGGTCCTAGTGGTAAGAAACTCCGTTCCCATTAAGAAAACATACAACGTTGAAATGTGTAAAGCTTTGTATGTGTAAAGCCTAATATGAAACAAAAAGCTGAACAGTTTTGACGCAATGATTCAGTAACACTTTTGCTCAACAGAGGGTTGCTTATGTAACTGTACTTTACAATTGATCGGATTGACGTAACTCCAGTACTGGTTCACGAGTGTCACATTTCAATTTTATTTTTTATGTCGAATAAGTTCATAATTACGTAGTTACAGTGCAATTGAATACTGCATGCGAGTTATCAGTTAAAACGTCGCCCACGAAAAGGAAAATAAAAAAAAGGAATATAAGTGCTTAATAGGGTGTATTCGCATCTCACAATTTCTAACAACACCTTTTATTTAATATCGAAAATTTAAAGAACTGTTACTTTGAATGGGCAGTGAACTCCCGTGGACATTTTTTTTAAATTAATTAACATTAGTTTACGATTTAAGACCTCACAGTTTGAATCATACTTTCAAAATTTAGATATTTTAGATATTTTTAAAATTTTGTTTATTGACACAAGGATTAATATTTTAAATACTCGATTATATCAGTTAATAGGTTTAATAATTTGTTTCGAAAATTAGCTTAATTTTAATAACCTGCAGATTAAATTCGTGCCGTAAACTTTTATCTAAATTAGAATCCAGTCGGGAATGTTCTAAGTAGTTCTATATATAAGATGCTGTGAAGTACCTTTCGTGAGGTGGAAGGTCTTACATTTAGCAATGTGGAACTAGTTTGCCAATTACGAAACCCTAATGAAGTCGCTGACCACCTCTGGTTTTGAAGTAACATTATATAAATACTTAAACAATTGTTACAAATCAATACTTGTGCTTTGCACGTATTAAAATTATATAAATAAATATTTTTACTACCTATGTAGTAATGAGGTGATAAAAGTTGTTTATTTTTATTTTTTAACCTGTTTGATTTAAACTGTGCTAATAACCAAATAAGGTAATAACACTGAATTCGAAGCAAATATGATTGCTCAAATAAAGCGGATCCAACTATAGCTATCCTAAATTATTATTTCCACTTTGAGGTAGGTTTATTTAAGGTTATGGTTTTTAAGCGAACACTAAAGTTTAAAGTATTAAAATAGCATCTGGCAATTAATAGTTGCATCATGTTTTCTTTATAATTCTTGTTGGTTCTGTCCAGTTTTTGTTTCAAATGGTCCGAGTGTCACCGACCGAAGCGAGAGGTCTAGGTCACTGCCGTGAATAATTTTTACAAGTACTTTATAAACAGTAATGATAAAATAATTAAAAGTTCTCTATAACCTTATTATAAGTATTTATGACTTTTTAACATGCTGTTGCGTTTCAACTAACATAAAAATATAAAAGAAGTACAATTAAATTGATTACGTGACGTACCATCCTTATGTTGTTCTAAAATATTTACGAATTTGTGCAACGTTGAGCATTTACATGAAAATTGCCTATTAAATTTATGGAAACATTATTTTTTATAAATAAAAGCATATATGAGCAATATAAACAAGATATTAGTAAAAAAACCTTTCAAATGAAAAAATATTATTACAAGAGAAACTGATACAAAAGATTTCAACGATACCACAGCTTGTATTAAGACATTTTAAATTTCAATCTACTTCACTTTTTTCTAATTATAAGAAACTAGGTTCCGACTTCCCTTACAAAACTACTATAATTGTAGGATAGAACGATTTGTTTTGGGTCAAATGAAAGTTGTTGAGAATAGAACTTGCTACCGTTTATAATTGGTTTGTAATAGACTTTATTAAGTAATTAGATCCACTCTCCTCTTAATTCTCATGAACTAATATTATAAATAATTCGCTTATTTATAAATATTTAACTTTGGTAATATATTATCATACATGATTGTATTTGTATCCGCCAAAAATAGTCTCTTACTATAAGTCTTTAAGAATAATAGCTTGTCCATAGCCTTTACACTATACTGGTCAACATTGTAAAATTGCTATTATAATTTTTGTGCAATATGGTGTTTATATCCTGATTTCATATATACCCATCGTGACGCCGTGAGGTGGTATTTGACTGAAAACTCGATTGTTGTGGAATCAATCTCTCGGATCAAAGTGCGGCGTTGAGTTCTATCAATCAACATGCAATGTTCTAAATTCAGATGAAAAGTGAAGATTGGATACAGTTTGAAAAAAGATAGAACGAAAAAGATAGTTCGTAATACAGATTTAATATAACAATATTTTTTACATTTTTAAAGTGTTATTCTTAGGTGAGGAAATTACTTTTTTTTAGAAACATTAAAAAAATTACGTACCGGGATTTAAGCCCTTGCCTCTTGGAAACTTAATTAAATAACTTAAATGAAATTAGTTGTTACAAGGGTATACGAATTTTGACGTAGCTTGATGCTAACCTGTGGCTCAGTAATTACAACTCATTGACGGCTTCCAAGAGGCGTAAGTCCAAATATTCTATCTATTCTAGGTATAGGTCTATTTACTCATTGCAAAAATAACTCTGTATTACTCTACTCTACAAAACCAGAAGAATATGTAAAATCTTTTACAAATACAAAACCTTTGCTTGTGTATATTATATGCATGTAATAAATCAATAACAATTATAAATTTTCAAAATTATAATATAGAAGTATATAATACATAATTGTACATACGAGCGACTAACACTGAAGAGCGATGAATTGACGAATTAGTTTTACATTGTATTGATAAATGAAAGCCTGGCAATATAAAATAGCTAAATGTTTATTTTTGTGATATTGCTTTTTTGTATGTCAAATTATAATAAAAATAATATTACTGGATAATCTTGTAATACATGTAATATTTCGCTTATTTTATAAAATATTTTTTCTCATTTTGTTAATAATTAAGAACTTCTAAAACTCACACTGAAAGTTCATCAAAATCTTAACACGGATATGTTTATAGAATTAGACAAGTAACTTTTACTACTTTGTCACTGGGTCTAATATTTATAAAACGAAACAATAATTGTTTTCATAGTCTATTCCAATTTTATTTATAATAAAAAATCTTGTAAATTATGCAGACTTGGTTTTCGCAGTTCAATCAAGTTATTTGTAATTTCAACAAGTAACAAGTACCGAAGAGAATCTGAAGTTTTGAAATGTTCACTAATTGAAAAACGTGAGTCAAGGAAATGTTGCAGTTAATGAAGTTTTTGTGCCGCACTGAGAATCAAAAGCAATTCGTTTCTAGGGCAAGTACAAACTTTAACTTAACTCCTAGATCTATTAATAGAGCATTAACATAGTCTGTTAATTCATATTATATATACGTGCATTATCATATTTTGTAATTACGCTTTATATATTTTATAAAAATATATAATACGCAGTAAAATAATAATAATAATAATAATTTCGATCTTATGACCGTAATACCTTTATTGTCTTCAGTAACTTGTTAAGTGTAGAGTTTCGCGCCATCTAGTATTACATTAAGGAATTAAAATAATAAGTTACGCTTATGTCATCTCATTGTTTATTTCTAGCAAGCCTGCCTACAGCCTAATGTTAAGACACTCCGTTCCTCAATTTTCGAGACATTGTGCGCTGAGTGGCGCAACTCAATGCCACGCTTTGTCTTCTTACCACACATTGAGAAAATAAAAATAACTAATGCTTCCAAGTGGGAATCAAACCTTCACGTTTTCAGTCTGACGATGTACCAATGTTCCACGATCAAAATAAATTTTCTCGGCTCTTGATTGACCATTAATAATAATTCGCTTTTTTCAGTGTTTTCATGGGAGGATTGCATAGATTGCATTTGGTTCCAATCTTGTCGGGGAAAGCATGGATGTTTAATCACGATGTAGGAAAAATATTTTTGAAGAGTTTTGCCTAGCGTCAATAATTGATAATTGTTTTTAAAGCGAAATAAAGTACTTCATGCCAGGTACCGTTAAAACTTTAAAATATACTCGTACATATCGTTTTGATTAACCAATCGGTGTTAGTAGATTTGAGTCCTATTTGGGGGAATATTTATATTTTTGGTGATATTTTGAGTTTGTGGCCATCTTGTTTTTGAAATAACAGTTTCACCGGAATAAGTCAAAAGTAGTCAAGAATATGTGCATATATAATATTTATATAATTGTAGCGCAATTAAAGTTACGTAATGCATGCCTACATTATGTAACTTTACGTAAAGGTCACTAAAAATTGCATAAACATTTTAAAAATGAAATTAAATTGTTAAAATGCAAATAAAATAATAATTTTATATAATAATATAAATATATTGTCTAGGTTTATTTTGTGGTTAAAATATATACCAAGTCAATAACTTCTTAATCGCAACAGTGAAAACAATTTCATATATTATTAATAACATTATCTCGAGAAAAGATCCAACCCATAACCATTGTAATCTATATCTATACATAAAATAAAATTGTAGCTGATCGCTGTTTGCACATGAGAAAAACTATTATCGGAAACATTTATGAATGTAATAGAATCCAAAAAAATATAATTATTTCTGTTTGTCGATTTGCCTATTCATCTGTGCGTCACGCTAATCTCAGAAACGGCTCAACCGATTTAAAAACAGTTTTCACCATTGTATTTTGGTGAACTTCCCATAACATTTAATGTTTGTTTTGTTTCAATCGGCTTATAAATAAAAAAAGTTATATCACCTTCAAGCGGGCGAAGTCGCAAGCGGTTCGCTAGTTATAATATATAACCTTTCAACCATATGGCATTCTAGGTAAAGATTAGCATACAAGGCCTAATTGTATACCAGCATGTATAGAGCTTTGAACAATAGTTTCTTTTGACCTCTATTAGCTTAAGGAAGCTCATTGGACTAGTTTATACTGTGCAGGTACTAGCTGCACGCCCGCGACTACGCACGTATGAACTATATACATATATTTTTTTTATTGAATATTATTTGTTTATCTATACTGTTAGATACTAAATAAATTATTTATTATTTAAGCTTTAGCTTAGCCTATAATACGATAAAACATATTAATTTTGAACATAGACAAATAATATATTTTTTTAAGTATACATATATTTGTAAGGTTAGTTTAGTTCAGTAATATAATTTATATTTTACTATAAATACAAGATTGGAACTGTGATCTAGAAAATATGGATCTAGCACAACATCTTAATTCAGAGGATATCCATTACATATTCTCAATTGATTCATTACACTATAGTCATTATATTATATACAAAGTAATAAAATGTAAAGCTTTAATTTCATACAGGAAATTAAAGCTAATACAAGAGCAAGGTGAATATTTGGCCTTAATATTCATACATATTATATGCAAATAGTATTAAATAAATTCAATATGTCTGTTCTCATATTTTTACTAAAGCTTATTGTAATAAATATGAACACTACCCAAGTAAAAAATAAAAAACAAATTTTAATTTTGTAAAGGCTGTCATTTAGTGTATGCACTGTCAGTCGCTTAGTAAACGATACCGTTTTTACATTATACTAGTCGTCACCCGCAACGCTATTTTCGTAGATCTTGTGACGTAAAATGGAAAATGTCGTATTTTCCCGTTTCTGTACTAATTTCGTGAAATCTTTTTTTCCCAATTAACCCACTTATTAAATTTCAACATTCTATGTTAAGGAGTTTTGTCGGTGCATTGTCTGTCAGTTACACAGTATCGGAAGAGCTTTAATCTTCATAAGAATGATTTCTATTAATGTACAACTGATGATGATAACAATGATGTCGATCATTTCTACCCCTATTCTGTGTTCATGCGATGAGGATAGTTTAATTAAAATAACTCATTTTCGCAGAGATATTTCAACTGTCGCTTGAGAAACTTATTGTGAACTAAGAGAAACAGAATACTTTTCCGAAAAGTTATGAGTTCAATAGCCATTAAGAGAAATGAATTGTATTTATTTCTTTGCCTTGATAACATAACAAAATATAGTTTTAAGCACCGCCACAAAACACACAATTTC
>FAPS01021426.1:3371-19518 GCA_900068365.1 Heliconius elevatus bari
TTCCTTTACATTTGTTCGTATTCTCCGTATTCCCCAGCTGGACAGTGCCACGTCACTCATCCAAGCGGCCAAGAACTTAATGAACGCTGTGGTGCTCACCGTGAAGGCGTCCTACGTCGCGTCCACCAAGTACACCAGGCAGGGAACTATTGCGGTAAGGGGCACGTGTATTTATATTGTATAGATGTTTGTGTGAAGCAGCACGGTGAAACTAAAGTATATTACATTTATATCTTTGACCAAACCCACTACCGTCAGCAATACAGTACTCATATTTTTCTTATTTTTCATGTTTACTTTATTGTATATAGAAATATAATGTATTTAAAAATATTAATGGCTTTGCAGTTATTTTAAGCATATGTAAATGCTTTATAATTATTATAATTTTAGCTAAAATACTTAAAAAATAAGCTTTTATAATATTATGTTGTAAAAAATTATATATGATTTCAATTTATATATCTAAGTATATACAAATAGAGAGAATGGATACTACAATAAATCGTTAATTAAGAAAAAAAGCAACTTCACGCTTATTCTGCATAGAATCTGCATATATAACCTTCCACCGGCAGTGTTAAGACACTGTGTTCCTCACGCACCGTGTGACAACTGTGTCATAGTCATAGTCATAGGTGTATATAATAGTTATTTAAATGTGAGTTTTTGTTTCTAATATGCGCTTTGTTTTCTCGCTGGACAGAATAATTACGTAAGTTTGTAGTGTTCATGCATGTTCTTTTGTTACACTATTTTACTTGTGTGTTTGTTTTTTTAACCCAACTAACTTTTAAGGGATGTTTACATTTTTTTGTTTTTGTTATTCTTTTAATTATAATTAAAGAATAACTGTTACGAGAAATTACAGGTTTATATATTTTATATTGTTATTTCTTTTCTAAATTCTAGTGTCACTTTTTCATTATAGAATTAGAAAAACTAGAGAAGCCATTTTTAAATTGTGCATTTTTTCAATAATTATATTTTTTCTAATTCTTGCACCAGTTTTTCTATTTAATTGTTTATTGTTTTCAAATTGCGTTACAGAGTTTAATATTACGAGTACATTTCCCTTGTTGTCTTGAGAATATTTAATGTTATATTTAATAAATATTCTCTTTAGTGCGCATGAACAATATTCATGCACAAAATACAATTTATGTTAGTTCTTTTAACACATTATTATTTTCTATACTTTTTTTCCTAAAATCTGTTTTATTTTCTTCCAAATACCTAAAAATGTTTCGATTTTTCACATATTTTAGTCGCCAATAGTAGTATGGCGTATGAAGGCACCGGAAAAGAAACCGTTAATACGTCCGGAGAAACCTGAAGAAGTCCGCGCTAAAGTGAGGCGCGGCAGCCAGAAGAAACAACCGAGCCCCATACACGCGCTGGCAGAGTTCCAGAGTCCCGCCGAGAGTGTTTGAGAGGGAAAGAGAGTGAAAGGTTAGTTGGTTTTTTGTTTAGTCAAATGACAGTCGTGGCGCAGGGTCACAAGCGTGCTGTTGTACACACGACAGGTCGGAAACACAGTTCGATTCCCATTCGGCAATGCCTCCAGAATTAGGTGGCGCTTTACCAGAACGAGGAAATGGAAATATTACATATTTAATTTCCTCTCATGGGAATGAAACCTACGAACGTCGCGATTGTAGTTGCTGGCGCTTATAATTTGTGTATTAAAATATTTTTACTAAAATATACTTTTATCAATTTCAGATTTCCATTACTTTCAACGTAATTAAAGTGGTTTTTTCTAATTATTTATAAATTTAATATTTTTATCCCTGTTTGTGTACGCAATTTTTTTAATAGTCCTTAAAATTCATTATTTTTATTTTATCTATAAAATTTGAAATAACCTTTTTATTTGGTTAATTTCATTCAAAACTAATGTTTAATATTTTTTTGTCAGATTTTACATGTTTTTTTTTTCTTTTTATAGTCATTAAAAAAATAAAGTATATTAAGTATGATTATAAATCATACATAATAAAAAATTGTGATTTTTATTTTGGAGATTTCAATATAAAATTATGCTCACTATTCTATATATATTTTATTTTTTGTGATTAACTTTTTATACAAATTTTGTCATATATGTACGAAATATTTATGAGAATAAAAAAATGCTTTTTTTTAATTTTAGGCTTTTATTATTTTACTTCTTTTGTATTTGTATCTTTCTCTCTTTGTAATCTTTGACTTCTAAATACTCAACGAAATTTGAAGCCGCACCCAAGGCAGCCAAATTGAATTTTAGTAATAAGATTTTTATATTATTATTAATAGTACACGTTTTATATTAAATTTTTCAATAGATATTTGTATAATAATGATGAATTTTCATGCTTTTTAATAAAATATATACAACGAAATATTTTTTTTATAATTTTCTCTCACACTGTATCCTGCATATAGCGGGAAGTTATGTAAGCAAGTAAAAGAAAATTAGTGTTAAGACACTCCGTTATCTGCTTTTTGCTCGTATATGCGATAAAACGTTAATTAGTGGCGGAATATCGTTAACACCAGAAACAAAATTATTTAATTTAATTTTAAAATAATATATATTTTTTTATTGATTGATTATTGGATTTCTCTATCTTTAGTAAACTAAGGACAATATTTTTTTTAAATATTTTTTTTACGTAAAAAAAGTGAAAACGAAATTATTGTAAAGTATGAATATTCATCATTTTTTTTAAAGTATACTTTACTGTATTGAAATATTTTAAATATTATCGATCTCTTATACTTTTATATTTTTTTGATAGTTTTGTTTTTGAAAAAAAAAATGCTTTTTATCAAAAAGTTGAGATTTTTTTCATTTTTTTTAGTTTAAAAAATTTAAGTTCTTGCCAATTTTTTTTGAATATTTAAAAAAATAAGAGATTGTTAATATTTAAAATGTTTGCTAAATAAATAAATGAGTAGTATTATAAAAAGTAGGTATTTTAGAAAACAAGTATTATTATAGAGGTTAATGAAATTTTGAAAATTTACTAATTTTTTTTCATGTTTGTATACATATTTTTGTCAGATAATAAAAAATCTACATTGATAAATAAAAACGCTAAATCACAGGATAACTATAATAGTGCATATAGCAGGGTAGGCAGGGTAGGCAAAGCGAACCCCGGGTTTGAGTAGCTGCGTGTTAAGTGGCGGAACAGAGCCCAGAAATGAGAATAATTCATTGCAAGTATAGAACGCTAACCCACTACCGTCGGAGTTTCAGTCGCGCCATTGTGCCACTGTAACATGAAGGCCTCAATATTTATTATTTTTATACAAACGAAACGTAAATTAATTCACTATTACAAATGTGTTTTAACTTTTTCAAAAAGTTCATAAGAAAAAATATGCCATGTAGTTACTAAAATTGTATACAACTATGAAAAATATTCATATTTAAATAAAAATATATTACATTTTTTAATATTAATTTGTATTTATTTTAAGTTATTTTAAAGTCTATAACATTTTTTTTATAAATTCAAAGCTTTTGCTTAGACTAGAATGTATTTTATTTTGTTTTTAATGAACAAATCATAGAAAAATTAACCACTAGATCCTTTTTTAAATTTCTTTCAGTAAAATATAGCGCAATTAAAAAACCCTCATTCTATATTTAAAAAAAAACAGATTTTAGTAAATTAAAGGAAATCAAAGGTTGTTCATTTTAATGAAATAAAGTTATAAGCTTTGTATTTATAAAATAAATCTTCTTTTTATAATTTTTATGATTAACATAACTTTAATATAGTTTAAATATTATTTATATTATTACTTTATTATTGTCATTATTTCATAACTTAAAAAAAAAAATTATTTATAGACTGTCAGGAAAGTGGTCGAACTCTATATATTGAATTACAATTAAATACAAAATGATTTTATTTTACAAAACAATAATAAAAATAAAAAAGAGAGCACTCTTTGTCCTTGGCCAGAGAAAAAAATCCTTACTTGTTTTTGAACATATATATTTTTAAAATATGTTAGCGTTTATCAATATTATAGAGTTGAAGTGTTTGTTTGGATGATCGCGCCTAATCTCAGGTTTCTGTGTTGCACGTTAATCGTGTTCGTTTCAATGTCACCTCCTGCACTTTGTGTCAAGTGTCATGACACACGAATTATTTACATTGGACCATGCGGGCGAAGCCGCAGGCAAAAGAAAGTAAATAATTATATATAATGTATGTGTAAAATAATTGTGAGCGCTGTTACCTTAAAAAAGTTGTTTTTTAATCATTTTGAGTAAACATTGCTTGGATCGAGACAAAGTGCGGCGTTGAATTCCGCCACTTAAAAAGCAATATCTCCAGAATTCGGCAGAAAATGGGGAACATAGTGTCTTAACACTAGGTTCCCTCTTCCTAACCTGCTCTGTGCGGGATACAGCGTGAAGCTGAACAAAAACAATAAATTCAAGTTTATTTATTATTTTTCTATAAAATTTTTTAAATATTAACAAAAACAAAGAAAATAAGAAAATAATACATCAATAATAATAATCATCATTCAAAAACGGATCTTTATTTTTTTCTAGTTTGACCACTCTGCTGACATTATTATATTAATATAATATTATTTTGTAATTCAGCTTAAATAAATATATAGGTTTAGATTTAAAATAAACATTTTGTAGGTATTTTAAATTTTTTGTATTTATATTGTCGTAATAAACTGTATACTCTATGGTTTGGTTTTTTTAATTACTAATTAAAATGGCGGTTACTCTACACCATTTGCTAGTGCGCTATATGTAGGGCAAAGCCTTATTTTTATAAGTTACGAGTTCTAGAACTTATACTAAATAATAAAAATAAAATAAAATTTGTTTTACTTAATATTTCTTTCATTGTGGTGTATTTTATTATTTTATAAATATGATTAAAAGTTGTTGAAAGAATTCTATTTTTCTTTCTATTTGATATTTGATGGTCATCAATTCTTTTAGCGAATGGGAATCGACCCCCAAACTGTCGCGTTTACAGTTTGTGCCACTGCAACTCTGTAACACTGCCTTTTGATAAATACTCAAAAAAATGAAAGAAAATATTAAAATAACAACTTACATTTATTATTATCTAACTAATATTATTATACATTTATTTGGTTGTTTTGTTTTATGGTACACACACACATATTAGTCATATTAATAATTAAAAAGAAATAAGAATTATTTTTAATACACTGAAGGGGATTATAAAAATATTGTAAGATTTTATGAATTACTAAAGAAATAAAATAATAATGAGTACTATCAACACTGTATCCCGTATTTGACTGGGACAGAAGAAACTCTAGTGTTAACACACTATTCTCCGGAATGGAAATCAAATTGGCAACTGTCGCAAATCACCTAATAATAATGTATACTCAAGTCCATTTATGAATGGACCATGTTATGACATGACCCAAAAAAAAATCTAACATAGAAAACATATCAACTTATTCATTAAAATCAACCGGAAATCAAAACTGTGCTTCAGTAATTTTCACTCGTTTACACAAATTAGCAGTTTCTTCACCGAAATTCGCCTCTTCCAAGTCCCTTTTGACTGATTTCCTTTGACTATCAATATTTTCCTTATTTTTACCACTTTTTTTACCTTTACCTATAAATAATAATTTTTTGTACCTTTATTAGCAGAGAGGCAGAGGGAACCTAAGACATTCTGTTACTCCTTTTTAATAAGTAATAATAATAGTTATTAAAATATAACTTCGCATTTTATAATTGTCATAAATAAAAATTGTATACCCAATTGTATCACACGGTCACAAGCATGGGACAGCACTGTGTAACACGACGGACGTGGGTTCGATTCCCACTCGGAGAATGAAATAATGAAATATTGTGGCGTTGACTGCCACCATGTCTCCAAAATCCAGTGTAAAGTGGAGAACGGAAGTGTCTTAACGTATCTTAAAGCATGAAACAAAAAAAAATGATTATAAAAAATAATTTAATAACTCATACCCTTATCTTTAGTGACATAATACTCTTCAATTTTGTGACATTCTTTTCCGTTTAAAGGTGATAATTCAATAGTTTCATCTAAAACTTGGTTTTTTAGTTTCTCTGTTTCCTCAGTCTCTTCATCGGAGTAAATTATGATCTTTTTTGGTTTTGCTTTTGAACAGGTAGCTGTAATAATATAATTTATATTAGTGTTGGTAGTGTCTGACCCACACCCTGCACAATATTTGACACATTAAGATATAGTTTGTATAAATAACACTTTTATATAAAATGATTTAGCATTAAATTCAAATGTACAAAATGTAAACAAATATATATATCTAAAAGTAGACTACAAAATAAAACCAATGTACCCTGCTATGTGTGAAAAAAAGAAATGTATGTATGTTTCCACACATGTTATTTATAAAAAATTCAAACCTTGTGCATCATCATCAGCCTTAGTATTATTTATAAAGAAGTTGGTAATTGGTTTTTGCCATTTTGGAGTCTCTCTTGGACACACTGGGTTACCTCCGGAATAACTCTTTGATGATTTCTCACTGCTGCCTAATAAAAAAAAAATTTCAGGAAATACTGGTTGAAAAGAAAAAAGCCTGGCAAGCCTGTAAACTCAACAATTGTGTGTTTCATTCCAATTTGGGGAAATAAATATTTAATATTTTCATTACCTCAGTCGACAATGAGAGAGAGAATGAGCAGCATTGAGTCCTGCCAACTATCATGCAACACCAACAGAATTCCTCAAAGTGGAGAACAGAAGTGTCTATATGGAAACATAGTGTCTTTGCAGTTACTTCCCCCTGGCTACCCTCCAATGTGCAGGATAGCCTGGGGAAAGTGTGAAAAAAATTTATATTTTTGCTTTTCACTATTTTATATATAAATATTTTTTTAATTATACAGTCCTATTAAACGGAAATGTCTCACCTGAAGCTCCTGCAGTGACAGATGGAGCAGCAACACTACACCTTGCTTTACTACTCTTACCAGATGATACTAAATAAATACATAAACAACTATTATAAATATTTTATTTATTTTAGTTTATATAATGCATTAATAATATAATAGAAATTGGATATAAAAGAAATATATAAATAATTTAAAGGTATTTGATAGATACAACAGAGAACTCATTGGGGAACAGAGTGTCTTAACACTAGGTTCCCTCTGCCTAGCCTTCTGTGTATAGGATACAGCATGTTGCTGATTTAATTTAATAGATACAAAATACACAAATTTAGTATAAATTATTTTTAAGGTAATTTTAGAATCTATTGAATAGTCAGTCCATTTATCGATGATTACAGGGTATTTTAAAGTATGTTAATAATAATCGTTGCACACTTTCAAAATGTATGTGTCAAACACAACACAAGTAGAAATTAATTAAAATTTCTATATTGTACATAAAAGTTATAAATAATAAGTAAGATAAATTTATAAGATGTATTGCAAATGTGTCATTGCTTCAAGTTGTCTTACAGGAAACCTTCATATATTTGTTATTAAAGAAATACAAGAGAATAACATTACAATGAACAAATAATTACAGAAATCAATTTCTGCAACACAAGTAACATTTGCGGTTAAATAATAATCATACCCTTAGCACCTACAGAAGCTTTTGTTCTAGCCATATTAGTTTTACACTATTTGTATATTAGCAATAAACATGAAACATATTATTTTTTCCTATTTTTAATTACGTCTATATATTTTTTTATTTATATTTGACAAGATATATTTCTGTTGGATATTGTTTTATAAGCGATTTCGCGGGTAAATGGTGTTTTCTGACTTGTTTTAAAACTGTCATGTGTCAATTAAATAAATTGTTGGGATGCCCGATGTTAGAAAAACATCGATGTTCGCACATATCATCATCAAGAAAGTAAAGATCTATAATATCATACGACATTTTTAACTAAAAAAATATAGAAAATTTAAAACTAATGTTTTGCCTAAAAACAAATTACATGTCCCAATACTTTTTGAATTCATTCTCTCATTTTTCTTGTACATTTCTTGATTCTTAATTAAAAAAAAATAGAAGAATTGATCGTCTACTTTGATGCCCCTATCTTTTTGATGCCTGGTGCGACCGCACCGCTCGCACCCCCCCTAGCTACGCCACTGCTTTTTGTCAATCGACTGTAAAAATAATACGCGACTAAATATCTATTGTGTCCCTGCTGATCGATGTTTTAACATCGATATTTTACCTGCTCACATCGATGTTCACGGGAAATCAATGAAGAAAATCAAAAGTTCTAAAATTTTTTGTTTAAAGTAATTTTTAAATTCGGTAACTTAAATAATGTATTTATTTTATGAAAAAAATCTTTAAGTGGAAAATAATTTTATTTTTATTCTAAATTGTGTTGTCTGCTTCTTACAAAATAAAATTAATAAATTAACTCCATATTGATGTTTGTCTATTTTTCATAATTTAATATGTACTAAAGTCCGATACCGTAAGATATATTATTTTATATAGATTAGATATTTCATATTGATTTTTAAATCTAAATTCATGTTCACACTTTAAAAAAGCAATTTTTCACTTTAAATAAATCACCTTACAATCCAAACTCACCGTTTTCCTCAAAATATATTAGACTGTAAATTCGTACTTTTAAATTCGTTATTTTCTTCAAAAATACGGTTTTTAAAATATTTAACAAAATCTTATCGGTTTGAATATTATATAATATTTTATCGTTTGGAACAGCTCTAGAGATGTTCACCATAATATACCACCAGTTACTGTTTCTGGAGCTGTCACGTTAAGTTGTAATTCAGTCTCTCAAGCTGGTGAGTGTGAATTGGACAGTTGTGGGGAATAGGAGACGATCTTGTCACTAGGTTCTCCACCTTAACCAGATAAATGCAAAAATACTTATGTAAAAATTAAAACAAAAATGTATATTGTAAAACAATGAATTTACATTGTAGCAAAATTTTAGTCTCCCGTTGCAAACTATTGTAGGTTCGATTTCCGCTTAGATACAGCTGTACACTTATAACTTCTTTCTTTGCCTACTCTCGCTAACTTTTCTCAACTTTTTGTCGGCTTGATTAGAGCGTGCTCTAATTTGTGGAACCTGGTGTTCATGTCGTTCCCCACTTGGCATTGCGTGTTGGAGATCAAAATCGGATATCAAAAAGCCACTGCCTTGCTACCAGAGCGATAAAAATATTTAACATTTTATATCTTCGAGTAGGAATCGAACCTATAACTTGTTACGTTTACAGTCGCACGCTACGTTACGTCGTCACCTACATTGTTTATATAGTTACATGAAGATATATCATTTCGTTGGTCTGGCATCAAGACTTTTAAGATACTCAAAAAACATAAATCCAAGAATAAAAAATAAAACACAATAAACAAAATTAACACACTTATTTAAATGCAGTATTCACATATTAACAAATACTTAATTCTTATTATTACTATTACATAAAAATAGAACGAAATTACGAAAATCGTAAGAAATCGAAAAAATAAAAATAATTATTATTTTAATAATATATTTTCTAATGCTTTAGATTAGAAAATTATGGAACGCGAGTTCCCTTAATTTTTTCAATTACATAAACATTCCTACAAAAATATGTATTAATTATTAATTATGCAGAGAAATTCTATAACATTTTACCAAATAATTAAAAAATAATGGACGTATCAAATTAAAAATATATATGTATATAAATACGTATATTTAAGTTCAAAAACATAATCGAAATCGAAAGAAAAAAGACATACAGCCTTTAAATTATTCTATATTATAAAGTCTATAAGTTACTGGCCTAACTAACATGAGGATTTTACGGGACTTCATTTTGGCATGAATTGAAGATGGCTTAGACATTAGTATTTATATGTCTGCTGCTGCTGTCTGTCGTATTTAATTGCAATTAACAAATAAATACTAACTGGTGCACTACAATTAACAAATATTAATTGTGATTGTTGTTTAATCAACTATCCATACTGGTGGAGTGCACTACTTTGTCATCCTCACTGTCCGAGTGCGTCGTGGTGCTGACAGCTTTAGACTTGAGTCTGTCTAGAGCTAAATAAGTATCAACAGTGTCTTTATTCGCGTGAAATTCCTTCACAATCAAATCATCCATATTAAAAGAACCATTTCTGTGACTCTTCATATGAAATCCTAAGTTTTCACAAAGAAATTGCAACTCGCATATTTTGCAAGCTATATATTCTGTGGGGTCTAGCGGTTGGTGGCTCCTCATGTGGTCACTGCACACCTCGAGCGTGAAAAAATAAACGTCGCATTCGCCACATTTGAACAATTTCATATTCTCCATTTTATATAAATTTAAGGAGATATCACTACATTGAGAATCGTTTAAACTTCTCTCGTCTCGTCTGGTGGACTCGTTCTGATCGTCCGGTGTGTATGTTGTTGGTGTTCTGTTCATATGACTGCTCAAGGACCTGAGAGTGAATGCAAGACCACATTTCTTGCAATTGACACTGTGTTTGTTGTGATCTCCCACGCTGTAGTGAGATTTTAGGGAGTTTTTATTGACGAAATTCAACTGACAGATGTCACATGTGTATATCTCGCCCGAGCATGGAGTTTGGTCATCGAGCATCTCAGATTCTGTCTTTAGCATTTTCTTGGTTAACACAGGTTCTGTGTTGACGATTTTCCGTTTAACCGCTTTCTTTTCTTCAATAGGTTCATAAGAAGTAACACTTAGACCGACCGCCTCTCTCAATGTCATCGTATCCACTTCAAAACGATACAGATCTGATCTTGACCATTTATTTTGTTTATGATGAAGATTATTATGTTTAAAGTTGCTTATCGCTGAAAAAAACAGGTTACACTTGTCGCACTTCACTTTATCTTTTAACGCGAAGTGATTGTCTTCGAAGTGGTTGATCACTGTGTTCATAGTCAGATAGTACTGGTCGCATGTTTTACAAGTGTACAGACATTTGTTAAGATCGAAATCATCTTTATTGTCAGATATTAGCGTTACAATGTACACATTAGTTACTGTAGAAGTTGCGCACTTTTGGTACGTCTCATGTATATCTATTGCGGAGGCATGGAAGGTCATACCACATTGGCAAGTCACTGCGTCAACGTTTTCTCCGCAAGACTTCATATGCTCCGCTAGAGCAGACCCGGTGACAAAGTAAACGTGACATTTATTACATCTGAAGAATCGATACGTGATGCGTTTTAGGAAGTTCTTTAGTGAGAGTTCGCAATTCACTTCGTTCCCTTCTACCACGAATTGATTACTGTTTTCACTTGATTCGTCGACTTCTTTTAGTTCCAGGTATTTAGGCAAACGAGCTGGTTTTTTAATCAACGATTTAGCAGCCGCGTTATCTTTAAATTTAACAGATACCACGACCTGTTGTTTGCCTTTAATAGGAGGATTGAATTTCGAAATGATCAGATTTTTCTTTGTAAACATTTTGTTTTCGTGAATTTGTTGGTGCTTATAGAAGTGGGAAAAACGGAACGGTACTTCACAAAGGTTACAAAACTTATGAAAGCGGCTGTCCACACATCTATGTTTTATTATATTACTTTTTTTGTGCAAACATACCCCACATGCATTGCACTGATGTAGAATCATTTTGTTAAAATCCTTAACTTCTTCTACTTTGCCATCTCTAAAATTAATAATTTTCACGTTATTCTTTGAAAAATTATAATTGTCGTGGGCTTTGTCGTGTTTTTGCATATGGGTTACTCTAAACCACAATTGGCATTTGGGACATTGTTTCTTATAGGTATTTTTGCTGCAGAAATGTATTTTTATGTTTTTCCTGAAAACGCACACATCACACTTCTTGCATCGATAAAATGTTATTAATGTATTCTGGAACTTTCTCTTCCGCATTACAATCTTTGGATGCACTTTTGTTTTCACCTTTTTCCTTTCCAAATATTTGTGATAGCTTACATGCTTTGAGTATTTACTTTTGTTTATTAGTTTTCCGCAATGTTGACATCTGATAAATTTCAAGGCTTCATGATTTGGGACAGATTTCAGCGAATCGTTTACGTAAAAATCTATTTCGTTGTTAAACGAAATAATTTTAAAGGAATTTTCGTCGATTTCCATGTTTTTATGTAACTCCTGATGACACAAAAGCGTTTTATTCGAATAAAAATTGAAGTTACAGATTGAACATGAGTATTTAGTGATTTTGAGACAATTACTCCGATCTTGTGTGTGTTGAATGATGGACCCACTATCCATTATCATCTCACAAACCCCACATTTATATAAGACCAAGTCTGTATTCTTATCAACTAGCACCGACATTCTTAAACTTCTTATTTCTTTATAAATGCTTCTCTGTAGAATCTGATCAACCTGGTCATGGGCTAGAGCCTCGAACATCTCCAACCAGGACTCAGACAGTAAGGTCTCATAGTTACAACTGATTAAAGTGAACGCACTTTTATTGATATCATTGGCCGAATGTAAATATTCATGCCTCTCGAAATATCTGCCCCCGAATTTTAAATCGCAAATCTCACAATGATTTATGATGACATTGTAATTCTCCATGTTGCAGTAATGATCCTGGCAGTGTTCGACCATATCGTCGTACGCGTCGAACACTGTGTCGCATATTTCGCAAAGAAAAAGAATGTTCCAGATTGTTTTTAAAGACTCATATTTTTTTAGGAGTTCTGGTATATGAGCATCCAATTCCTTTTCCTTTCTGTACTCGTGGAACGGCACGTGTAACTGATAGGCGAGATCGCTAAACTTTTCACTACAATAGTCGCACACTTGCACTTCCTCAGCGTTGCACACGTGGCTTCTTAAAGCCACTGCACTATAATAACACACTTTACACTTTCTACATTTCTTGAACAATGGGAACGGCGGATCAATTTTTTGACCATTTTGTATGTTTCGGAATATCATGTCCTTTAGTTTTATATTTGGTATAATTTTATGAGTTTCTTTATGAGAATTAAAGGATTTTACGGAAAATCTAAGACCGCACAGTTTGCAAAGGCATTTAGGGAGTGTCTTATTACACTTCCCAGTCACGTGTTTATCACAGATTTTATTCACTTTCATATAAACTTTACAACTCGGACAGTAATATAGGAAATTTGGGGACATTCTCCCCTTTTTCGCCAAACTCAATTGGGTTGTCACTTCAGTTCTTGTTTCGGTCGTTTCGTCGTAAAAAACAAAGTCAATTATGATGAAATTTTGTTTTTGTGTAACTTCGTTGTGGAGACGACAATGTTTTTTATAGGCATGCTCGTGAATGTCGATTTGGCACAGCGAGCAGAAAATAGATTTATGTTCGGAGCAACTGAACAAGTGATATTTGAAGAAAGTCCTTTCATCAAAACAAATATTGCACGACGTACATCTACATATGACTCTGTCCAAGATTTTATTATGAATTTTTATAACTTTGAATCTTTCGGACAGCGTGTGTTGTCTTAAATGGGGGTTTTTATCGGCCATTTTGAAACTTCGACGACATTTTTTGCATTTCCAATCACCTCTGGTCAAAATGCATCTTTTGGAATGCTCGACGGCTACTGAGCAAGAGACAAAGTGAATTTGGCACTTATTACAACTGAATAAGATAGATTTTGGGATGGGGCGACGATATTTTGAAATGGATTTCATATCGACTACTGGCTTTGGGGCCAATATAGGTGTTTTACTTTTCGCGGCCAATTCATGTTTAATCGCAATATGAATTTTTAATGAAGTTGCCGATTGAAATACTTTATTGCAAAATTCACATTGAAATTTGTCGGAACTTGATGTCTGCTCCGCTGGTTTACTTACTTCACGCAGAGTATACATATCGAAGTGTCGATAGTAAATATGGGCGTTATACGACTTTGAATTGACGAGATGGGATGGACAGAACTGACATTTTAGTGTTCTATTAGTTTTAATAGGATAATCATCTCTTTTCACGCCGTGAAATCTTTGCAGGTGATGGAAAAGATGTCCATTCCAAACAAAAACACAAGAACAAATATAACACGATAAATACTTATTGGAAGCTTTAGGAGTTTCAATGTTACCATCAGATTGATTATATTTAGATGGAAGTAGCTCATATGTATGTTTCAATAAGGCATTTTCATTGGGGAAGATCTCATTGCAGTGGTTGCAAACAACTTCTTGTGTTGAATCCAAATTAATTGCCGTTATTGAACTTTTACTAGTGCTTTTAATAGCTTTGTTATTACTGACAGCAACAAGGAATGAGTGGGCTAACATTTTGTGGGAGTCCAATGCATTTTCCGTTGGGAACAAAGTTTGACACTCTTTGCAATATGGGCTATTGTCCAAAATGGGTTTCCAATCTACTAAAGTTATTGAGCATTCTTGGATGGTGGGTAAACACTCATCTTCTGCTAGTATTGGGAAGGTGCATGGTTTTGAGCCCAAAATTATCTTATTTTGATGTAAATTTATTGTTTCAGTTTCGAATTCTATGGGTATGGGCTCAAATTTGTTTAGATCCCCATAATTTTCATATTCAATTGTTTCTTCTTGAAAGTCTGGTTGTAAGCATTCTGAAATTAGTAGATAAAACTTATAATTTAAAGGTAAACTTAATGGTTATACATATTAATCTATTATAGAAATTTCGCATCTGAATGATTTCCTTGGGATAAACAATTTTTTTTTCATTTTCTGTTTGTTTAGAGTTATTGCATACTTGATATATAGAAAAATTCAAAGTCACTTATCTTACTTTCTTACCTAAGAACATCATACTACTATTGGAAAATAATTAATTCCCTACTAAGGAATTAATATATTTAAATTGTTTTCATTTCCCCTCTGAAAAACAGTGTGACAGTGCAATGTTGAGTATTGTGCTAAATTAAAAAAAGGAAGATCAAAAAAAGTAAAAAAATTAAAAGTAAGTTTTCAAATGTATTCACCTTCTTCATAATCAATAACCTCTGTCTTAATACTTGCAATGTCTGGAAATATATTCTTAATACGGGGATTGTCTAAAACATCATGTTCCTCTATATCTATATCGTCTGACATTATGAAACTGAAAAATAAAAATAATATATTATTGTAACTAAATGTATTCAGTAGATTTGGTGTGAAAATGGAACAAACATCCATCAACCCCGTCACAAATATTCACATCTTTATAATATAGTTATAAACTGTTGTTTGGTTGAACTCAATTCAAATCAGTAGTAGTAGTAGCAATGAAAAGTACTTAAATGATCATTTCAAAAACAATGTTTCTATTATTTGTATCAACATGTTTGGTAATTTTACTTCGAATTCGAATTCATTTTTAGAATATACTTACATAGAATTTATGAATAGAATAATTATTATACATTAAAAAGAAAAATAATATTTTATACATACGTGTTAAAAAAATTCTAGTTGTTTCTTTTTGAATTATCGCTCTATATCTTACATAAAAAATTAAATAGTATACAACAAATTTATTATAATTTAGTCGGGTCACTTATTATTGAAAATTCAGCGTTTTTAACAGTTCCTTTCAGTTTTGAAAATAACCAGTTTCTTTTCTTTTTTATTACAGAATTGTATTCATTTATTTACGTATCGACGTTTCTAGAACTAAAAATATATGTATTATATGAAATATTACCGGTTATTAAATTGTAAAAACAAAACATTAAAATAAAAAGGAAAAATTCATCGGTTTGACGGATGTCTGTAAGTCGTAATTTTTTTCATAACCTCCATTCAATGTCATCTTTCTTGACGTAGAGTAGAGTCTTTTGTCTCTTAAAATTTTTATTTTACTATTAAAAATTTTAAAGCATAATTTTACGGTACCATCGCTTAAAACATGCTATTCAATATATGCTTCCTCAATTTTTGTTTAATGTAATGCGTTATTACATTTAACAAATATTAATACTTTAAATAGGTACCGTGTAAAATCATGTTATACATTTATTGAAGAAGTTTTAGTTATTGTTTGACAGACAAATAATACATCTTTCATAAATGTGGAGTAATTTTGTGTGTTTTGAGTTTGTGTTGTTGAGTTTTATACTTAAAAAAACACAAATAATGTTGCCATTAAGACATATTATTATTTTTTTTAACAGCAATGAAACC
>FAPS01021953.1:1280-11946 GCA_900068365.1 Heliconius elevatus bari
TACCTTGATTAATTTTTTTAGCTTTGAGTTTTAAATATTTTACCCTATATGCAGTTTCAGTAAAAGGAGCGCTGCCTCTTCCACCCTGTATATTAATTTTATTAAAATGTATAGTCTCCTGATTTTTTTTTTGTAAAAAAATATCTTTAATTAAGTGTTCCCAAATTTGCACAGTAGTACGAGAATAGTAATATAGCAGAGGAATAAATTTGAATTTAAAACATTTTTCTTTTGATCAATATCTAGAATAGAATATCAACGCCGCACTTACAAAAGCGGGAAAACTTAAAATAATTAATTTTCCCAAGTGATATTCGAATCAACAACCGTCGCGTTTACAAAAAAATAACTTTAAAAAAAAATTATTGAGTAATGGGTGGCAATGCAGCCCCATAATTTCATTTAATGAATATATTCACTATAACCATATGAATATATGTTACAAAAATTATAGAAAAACTTTTATATTTTCAGATATTCGACGCAGAACACAAAAAACCTCACCTTTCTGTTATCAAAGACATTCGGAGGGCAATATTTCTCATCATCTATAATCCTAAAAAGGGACTTATTGACATTAGAATGATGCAAAGAGGAAGTCGAATAGCAGTGTTTACAGCAACTAAGAATGGCAAACTTTTGTATAACACGTGTGGACTTGTCGGCGCCGAAAGAAATTATACACACAAGAAATTAAACTTACCGGAATTTCAATGCGTATTAATTGATCCAGACGGCAAACTGAAAAAGTTTAACATTCCATTTTATTATTCGTTGGGAGGGGAACATCTCGACAGATCGAAAGATCTTCACGTCTTAAGAAGTATTCGTGACATTATAAAAAAATCATCTGAATTTTCAGATGATATTAAAACCGACATTATACAAAGTGCAGAAAAACTAAAAACTTTAGAGATAAAGAAACATTGCGTGGAGTTATTAATAAAATCTTGTGATAAATGTATAGATATTTTGATCTCTTGCTTAGAACTATTTTGGGACAACATTAGTAACGATGAATTAACCGCGCACAATGAAAAAATTGTAATTTACTTTGGTAATTTAGCACTAGTCACGCAGTTTTATCGGCGTATGAACAAACACGATATAGACGATATGCAAGATTTAATTGCAAAGGTTTATGATACATTCAAATTGCAAGAATGCATACAAAACTATAGTGATGTTTACGAAGGTGCATTCCAACTTCTAGAAGATGATAATTGTATATTAGAACGATTATTAATTCTAGCCCAAGAAAGTAACTATAGAGAACAGCAACACATTAAAGTAACTTTTGCCGATAACCGGATTAATAATTATAAAGATTTTGTTTCATGCTTCGTGTTGGATGAGAGAAATGAATACATATCTTTAAAGTCCGACATACCCACAGAAAAAATACTAAACTTATCTTGTGATATTTTTAAATCTATATTAAAATTGGATGATCTAAGTGTGATAAGTAGTTATATCGAAAGTAGTAAAATCGAACCTAAGGAAATAGTAAAACTTGTAATAATTCATATTATGAATATGCCTTTAGATCAAATTAACATTGATTTGATTGAAAAAATGATAGTCATACTTTACTATGTGATAAGAGTTTCAAAGGACGCCATGAATATTACATACAATGAACTCTCTCCGTGGTGGGAAAATATTCGCACCATGTTGGTTGACTTGCCTTGCCCTTTAAGAACAATGATAGTAGCTATGTCATGTAAGGCTGTTGCAAATATTTTTGAATGCAGTGTTTCTGAAAAAGAAGACGCTTGGGAATCTGTTACAAAAGAAAGTGCTAAATGGGGTATTTTAATTGGTAAATTAGAGGATATATCTATCCTGAGCATAATCTTAATGTTTAAGGCCAATTTTAAGGGGGAAGCTATGCCAAAATTGCAGTTTGAAGACTTGAATATTAATTTAAAATATATATACACGAGAGGGAAAGGCTCAGTAACTGAACTAATCGCAAAATGGCTATGCGGAATGGGTATTCCACCAGAAGCTATAGTTGCAAACGAATTAATGGGAAATTTTGATGCTTCAAATACACAATCATGTTTAGTAGAGGATGATAGATCTGAATTGTTGCTTATGGAAAACAATCGTCATCATGTTGATAACAATCCACAAATCTTTAAATGGCTGTCACTTCTAATACGACAATTTCCACTCAGCACTAAGGCTAACTATATTCTAGCTAATATGTGTTGGGAATATGCAATGGCGTGGCAAAAAACAATGAACAATAACAAAACGCTAGCTGCAGTTACACATTGCTTACAAAATATAACAGACACGCACTTGCAAGTGGGACTGTTTTCTATTATTTGGTCTACATATATCAAACAAGTATTCGAAGCGAGTTGTCGCTTAGTCAATAAGGTTGGGAAGCTACCTAAAGATCATTTATGCATACAAGATGTAGGAATCAATACTGACGAGTTATTGAGTTTTCTGAAAACTACCAATGAATATTTGGAACAATTCCATTCATACGCTACAAAATCATTTGATCAAGAAAAGCAGCATATACAATTTGAGAAAATATGGGATGAAAGTACGCCTTCCTTAGTTGAAGTTGCACAAGATACAAAAAATGTCAACAAAAACATTTTGAATTTGAATTATCAAATTTCGTGTACTATATATTACCAATGCTACTTCAAATTAAAATTTACAAAACCTCTAGATAGCTTGTATGACATTGACTATCAATATTTATTGGAAGCATTAACTGGAAATGTTGCTGAACATGATATTAGTTTGAAATCGTCTGAAAAACTATTGGGTCTGAGAATGAAATATTTGACTAAACTGATACGCACTGCTATTGAAACGATATCCTTGATAGACAATGATCACAAGAATAAATCATATAACAATGACGAATGCTTACATTGGATTGAAAATATTTGCAACCTCGCAGAACTTTGGGGTATTGATGATAACTTCGTAAGACGGCAGCACGTAAGTTATAGTGACTTTTTTATTGCAGAGTCGGCAGAGAGAATTTAATTTTAAGACTCTGGTTTTTTCCCGAATCGAGACATTGAACATTGAGAGATGGAACTCAACGACGCACTTTGGTCAAACAGAGCAGACAAATGAAAATTATTTATTTGTATGAGTGTTACAGTATTTTTTTTACCGAAGATATCTTATATAACTAAAACCAAATTTAAATTACAGATAGTTGGCCTATACCATATGGGTTATGATGAATTGGCGGACAGTATACTAAATGTGATCACGGAACCAGAACTAGTGCTATCACCTATATTAGCAATAACTATACAGAGACTAAAACGAAATTTGGAGAACTCATCCAACCAACCGGAATGGATTGTATCTATGCCACCGCAACTCTATAAACGTTTGCAAAACACGGTAAATTGTTTGACAACTATTAAAAGTTAAAACAGGCCCATTATTCCTTTGAAGGTTAAATTGACAGGTATTGACGTCTGGCCACAACAATCGAGTTACACCGGTGTGAAAAACCGTCTAATAGTACTTTCGTAGTACATAATATATACTTATGTTTTGTATTAATAATGTTTATTTTTTCATTTTAGACTTTGGATACATCGATACCTGCTAATCCATCGTTACAAACTACAATTCTTGTCTTGCAAAAATTGGTTTCTAAAATAGTAAAAAAATCATCTGATATGGAAGATCTTCTCCAAAACATTAAATTAGCGCGACTTATTATTGAAAGCTGTGAACTATTAATAAGACGTAAATTATAATAATATAAAGATAAATTATAAATATAATGTTTAATAAAGATTATAATGTTACTTATTCCATCAATTATTTAAATATTGGGGGGCATTACAACAATGGGGAATCTACGTAAAATCTACGTAATTTGGCTACTAGTGGCGCTGTAATCGCTTGACTCAAACTATCTGTTAATGACATACTATAATATTCTTTCTTTATTCGAGTTTTACCTCCAGAAGCATAATACAAATTATTGATAATGTAATCACAAACCACTGGATGCATAAGTAATAAAATTTTCATAAGATTTATGTTATAAAACTTGAGTTTCTCTACACATACACCCAATCACATAGATATAATTCGCATTGTGGTTATTTTGGCAGTTATTGGTTAAATAAGTTAGATACAATAATATCTAACTTTCGTTAAATTATAAAGCTCTTTTTTATTCATAATTTCTTCGGAATAATATTAGAAATAACGTTATCACTTTCTAAACTTTACCATTACCATTTAATTATAACATTACTTAATTCAAATTAATAATATTAATATAATAATCCTTCTTGCTGTAACTTTGCTATATTGTATTCAGTGTAAGAAATTGTAATAATATATAAGACAAGAATAATCTAACACACATATACCATTTACTGTTATTTGATTAAAAAATCCCATTATCGCGTAACCTAGCGTATCTAGAGATATTTTTTGTCTGGACTTGCGTTTTGAACAGGTATCTTCGTGTAAATATTGTTTTTTTTTATTTTTCAGAGCAAATTTTGTTTTAAGTGAAAAATTCTAGGGTAGGCACCAGACTATTCTAGAGTGGTAGACGGACCACCTGGCTCCACCTTATAAACATAGGTATATAAACAAATTGTTTGACTGCAAATTTTAGATTTCGCTCTGCTCCTTTTACGGGAACAGCATATGGGGTAAAATATTTCAAACCCATATAACTCAACAGTTTAAACATAGGATTTTTATTTTCATTTTACGATGTTTATCCATACCTGCATTTCACGATGTTTATTCATACTTGCATTTTGTGTGATCACAGAACACATTTACTGTGTGATGACGCATAGATACCAATAATGTAAATGCGCACTACTACAACAATACTAGTAAAATAAATAGTAGACAAACGGCGTTTTATTTCACAACGATAATTTTATTATTTATTTTGTAAAAAAAACTTAATTTTTGGGAAAAAAAATATTTTATTAATTATATTAGTGAATGTATTTTGGCAGAAAAAAATCTTGCATAAAGTACGTTTAAAATTTGATTGCTGTCTTAATGTTGGCTTGAAATATGACCTGCAGTGTTAGCACTTAGCGGCAAAATCTGCCGCACTATACTGTACTTAATATATACTATTATAATTTGTACGATATGTAACCTTTTAAAATAATTAAATCAGGAGTATCGGGACCATCCTATAAACATATAGTAAAACATCAAGAAAGAGAGAAAAAAGAATACTGTTTTTGTATTCATGTTTTTGTGATGAAAAAATATCATATTCATCCAATATCGTTTTTTTTTCTTCTAAGTGGGATTTTAACTTTTTACGAATATCTGTTAGAATTAATATTTCTGGTCACAGATAAGAAATAAAAATTGTACCTTGTGATATGTCAAAGCTTTAGACATTTTAATGTCAATAGGCAAAACGTCAAACGACAAAGTTTGATAATTTATATTTACAAAGTACATAACTTAAATGTAATATTAATATATATTAGAAATAATGTAAATAGTCAAAGAATAATTATTGTACGTTTAACTCTACCATTTTTCGTTTTTATGTAAGTAATCTCTGAGAATCCTTCGGTTAATAAAATGGTAAATATTGTCAATTATTAGCTATTACTTCTTTACAGTACATCTTTCATGTGATTAAACAATTTCAAAATGGGCTGTCTTCAAAGCAAAAAAGAAATTTCTGACTTACATCCAAACGTTTTTCGAGTGGTTAATATTGACGAAAATGGTTCCGACTTGTGCACTGGACAATTAGAAATCACCGATTCTGATATAATTTTGTATAGAGAAGGCAGAGATTCTACTGTTTGGCCACTACATTCTTTGCGAAGATACGGTTTTGAAGGAGAAATATTTAGTTTTGAGTCAGGTAATCATTTAATTAACACTTTTCTATTGCTTTACTTTTTTATTAACTTAAATATTACAAACGAAATACATGTTTATTTTTGTACTATTTGTTATATGCTATGGCGTGCAGCTGTTTCAAATATTGTATGTTGAGTTTGGTCACTCAATCTATAATCTTTTTAAATTTTGGTAAGAGTGGGTTTCATTACCCAGGCTACTTAAATTAGTTTAAATAAAAAACAATAACTTTTTTTAAATTTTTAACAAAAATTAAAAATTTTAAAAAGTTAATTTTTTTTAAAAATTAACTTTTTTTTTCTCAGTTTTATCTGCAATCAATATGTTCAGTACTTTTAGCAGATGCGATGAAGGTGTGGAAAATTGAAAAATTTAACTAAGCTCAAATATTAAATCAAAAACACTTTATTGCATAAAGAAAATACAAATAAATTTCTAATTTAGATACAGTTCATAGGCGGCCACTATAAGTGATTTCTTACAAGCAACCTATTTACTTTTACAGAAAATATTTTATGAAATATATAAATATTTTTATATTTTTGTTATTTTTTTATTTGTCTTGGTTTTCAGGGCGAAGATGTGAAACTGGTGAAGGTATATATGCATTTAGATGTCGGAGAGCACCTTTTTTATTTCAAACTCTTCAACAGCAAATACAACTCAGAAATGTTGTTCATGATTCAGTGCCATACCCAGTGTCTAGGTTGACCCCATCACCGCAAGGAAGACAAACTTTACAAGCCAGTGTCGTGCATCGCTCATCGTTAGACAACGGCCAACCAGAAAACATGGGGCCTAGTTTCAATAACAATTTTTCAAATATAATCTCTTCAGGAGTTCCCCCGATGATACCACAATCACCTCGATCCCCATCTAGTGCAGATATACTGGAAGTTATGCCTTTGTATCCACGACCACAGACAAGCAGCAACCATGTGACTAATGTGTATCAAGTGCGAGATTTTAAAAGGGAACATAATAATAACCATTCTGATCCTCCTATAGATAATCGACATGTTTACACAAATGATTTTAATAGAGACCTGGCAATGCTCCGAAATACACTAAAACAAGAAACAGCGCTAAATACTATAAAAGATATTGAAGACGAAACACGTTTCCTAGAAAATAGATACATAAATGATAATACCACAAGTAATTCTGCTACAAATCATCTGTCCCCTACAATGAGCAACTCAAGTGAACATTATGCTCAACTAAGTTTGGAGCAACAGGAACAGCAAACTTCTAGACTGTATGTTAATATAGCACCCAATGATGGAAATGTGTTTGACACTAACAAGAATGACACCATCCCTACCACACCGGTCACACCAAAACAGGTGGATTACTACAACTTCTCCATTGGCCCTAAAACGGAAATAAATTCCTATGCTAATTTAATGCTTAGCGATAAAACGGACAGTGTAATAATTAGTAAGAAGTTTTTCAGTACTTCAGACACCCAAAAGAGTAATCAAAAATTTTCGGAATCAGACACTGCAGTCTCCATGTCCCCAATCGAAGACATGGAAGTCAACTATGCCATTTTAGACATAGATTCAAACAAGGAGGGTATCAAAGTGCCCCGGGAGCTGGCGTCGCCAGAGAGCCAGTCGTACAACAGCTCGAAGCAGGAGAGCACAGCGTCGTGCTCGTCGCAGGCGCGCGGACGGCTGGTTTCGCAGGCCAGCGCTGAGGCGGCGCCGGCCGTGGGCTACACCACCATCGACTTCGACAAGACGGTGGCACTGACGTCGGTGGCGGCCGGCGCTGGCGCACTGTGCGGGAGCCCCGCCGCCGACAAGGGCAGGATTAACAACTGAGGCTTACTCTCCGTGTCCAAACCGAAGAGACTCCTTTGCCTTCACAGGTCATTTTATCGAAATTAAACATTTCGTTCCTCTATTAGATTGTTATCTGTCTGTAATAATAATATTGATGGCTTGTACATAAACAGTTAAATATCCATCTCATGCCAAAATTAAGATCCAAAGGAAATTCTATTTATTCTTAATGAAAACCAAAGCTTATTCCATAATATTTTTTTTAATAATTCACCTGAATTTGTGTTATGGTGGCGTTATGTTATTATGCCAACTAAATGAGATAAGAGTTTGATATTGTCATATTATGATATAAATATTGGTGCACATAAGACAGAAAAGATTATGCTGTCCTTTGTTTTTATTTGTTAACGTAACCAAGTACATCGAACTTGTAGTTTGGGCTATTCTCTATTCCATCCATTTGTTTTATTGTTTTTTTGAAATAAAATATATAAGCTTTAATTATATGATTATATATTGTCGTGTTGTAAAACAACCACAAGCTGCTTATTTATTGTAAGTAGTGGTATCATAAAGGCACATTTTAATAATAAGGAGGATTGAATAAGAATGTCCAATAGGTTTGTATAAAATTTCGCATGTATGTACGTATGTTCCGCTACTTATAGTGTACAGAGTATAAAAATTGTATATCAGATCAATATAATATATAATATTTATTTATAATGTGAAGTCAATATTATTTGTTGTTATTTGTTTGAGAATAACCTCTCTAATTAATTTTTATCAAAGTAACTATTTCATACAAATATATTTTTTTATAATTACACTGTACACTATTTAAGACATTTTACTTTACAGACCAATTGCAGGTGTTATTATATACCGTGTTTCCTTACTGTCTTATATAAACAGCAAGATTAAATAAATAATAAAAACAGCAAGGCTAATCAATATGTATGTTTTTAACTTATTTTACAAAAATATTGATACTGTCTTATTGTGCATTGTAGATTGTGATGTTGCAAATTATATTTTTGTATAAATGTATTAATGCTATGTAAATGGTGGCAATTTAAATTAGTACATGGTGTTTGATTTAAGTATTTCATTATTGTGAATACTCCCAACAAGAATATATTGTAATGATGTGAATAAATATTATATTACAATATGTATAGGTTAGAGGTAGAGATTAGGTAGTAACTGTAAAGGTAGCATGACACAATGAAAGTGGTCAACATAATAATATGTTTTCAACAGCTACAACGCTTGAATTTGGCCTGAGTATGTTATTTTAAGAAGTTCCTAAATTTGTTCCATATAAGTGTATCAAAGCTAATTAATTAAATTATATATTTAAATTAGTGTTGATATTTGTGGACATTTATTTTGTTGACTGCAATGCAGTACATGAAGTATGCAGTCTTTTACACTTTTAATTGTAACTTTCTTTCGTTTCGATAGAAGTCTTTTTTCGTGATATTAAAATTTTTGCAAAGAATAGTGTAGTATATGATGTGAAGCTACTTCATTTTAATAGCGTTAAGTTATTAATAAATATACCAAAGAAACTTATAATATTATGCTGAAAGTAAACGGGTCTTTTACCCATGACCAAATAATTGTCATTGCTAGATACTTCCTCTATCGCATGCCAAAATAATGTTATAAGTATATTGTAATGATTGCATAATTTATAACGCACTTAAATGATATTAAATAGATAATAATAACAAAGAAGGGCAAAACTCAACCAACACGCAATGCCTCCAGAATGAGGAAGTTTCATGATATTGAAATTATTAAATTTAACTTATATACATATTATATTATAGTATATATCATATTATAATCAAAATATAGGTAAAAAAAAATGAAAAATTGTGAACTCTGGCAATAAATAAGAGAGTTAACCGTATACATTCGATGGTCGACGCCGACCTCGACTGGGACGTCACACCACTTTAATCGAGTTTTCAGTGTACTCCATCGATTAGTAAACTAATTACTGCTCATAAGACGCAGGCTCTGAACTTATATGTACTATTATGACTCCTTGTGGTCAAGACGGATGATGTGACGTCATACTTATATTTTTGTAAATATTTTAAGTGTTAACTTTTTCATTTAATGTGATATTTAAGATTTATTTGACAGTATTTAATTTTAATTATTTTAGTATGTTTTTAAAAAAAAAATTAAACTTCCTCATTCGGCAGAAAGTAGGGAACAGAAGTGTTCTAATGAGAAGAGTCTTAACACTCCATACCATGCCATGTGCAGGGTACAGCGTCAATACCAATACGACAGAGTAGTCATTAAGCTCAATAGTACAACCATTTATCAACTCGCTTTGATTATAGTTAATTTTAGTAAAAATATAAATAACATACTTAGTTTCTAATTTGAAATATTATAATTTTCGAATTTCTTTGTATTGCTTAAGTTCCAAATATTATAGTTCTCATATATGTAAAATAACAATAGATCAGTAAATTTTATTAAAAATATAAATGTGAAATAACATTCAAGTTAAATGTTGAGTAAGTAACGCGTCGTTTTCGACTTCATCTACAAAAGAATCGTAGATCTCTATGTTCTGTGTTCTCTCGGTATATATGTAATCCAACCTCAAAATTTCACTCGACAATTTTTTATGTCAGCTATTTACAAATTAGTGTATTTGCAACTTATACTATGAGGATGATAAACTTCGGTTGGTGGTGAAAAGGCATCACTAGACATTTAGCTTGACTCTCATTTCACAGTTATGTTTCCGATGGGATACTTTTTCTTTTTGTAAAGAAATAATTTACTATTATTCATTAATGTATTGTTATTTTTAAAAACGCTTTATTTCCTAAGTTCCTTGATCTAATTTTCACTTTAACTTTTTTTACTTTTTTGATAGTAATGACCAATAATTTTGTGTTTTCATTTATGTAATGTTTTTTCCTATTTATGTATAACTAGTGGGCGCGCGCAGC
>FAPS01022122.1:259-10740 GCA_900068365.1 Heliconius elevatus bari
ACGTAAATGAATATTTCACTTCCTCGAGAGAACCCACAACCGTCGCGTTACGGTCACACTCTTGTGCCACTGCGCCACGACGGCCTCAAATAGAAGCATTATTGAAAAATCTATAGAAATAAAAGACATTACATATTGAATGTCGTTTGTTTCGACAGAATTGACAAAATAAAGCTTGTTTGAATTTGAAAAGTTAAATTGCTTACAGTCGGAATCGATTGATGAGTGGGCCATTCCGTCGCTACTGCCATTTTCCTTTGTTTGTATCTAGATCTCTGTAGCGATGTAAGTTTAAATATCGACATACACTTAGGAATTATAAAAATACATACATTCTAAAATAATTTTCTTGTCTATTAATAACATATTGTAATTCTTACAGATTGAAATATAATTTATACATTGCACGTGACGTTTTTAAAATATAAAATATACGAATGAAATTTCACAAGCAATTCTATGAAGGAAATTAAAATGCAATTTCTTTCAGAAAGCGCTACGTTAATACCTGGTATTGGTGTATTAAAAGCGTATGATTGAAATTCGTTAAATTCATCGTAATAACCATCTATCGATAAACTAGAATCGTTAAGGGCTATTCATATTTCACAGCGACGCGACGTATAGCACAATCCGCATTTGCCCACTCTAGATGAAAAATACTTCACACATCTGCACAGTTTTTCTATTAGAATGAAATATTGCTGTATTCTCTTAGGTACATATCGTTTATCTTAGTTATTTCACCGGAGACTGTACTTGTAATATATTGTACGGTTGAAAATATAAATTACTAGTGTATTATAAATATACGTCATTTTCGTTTCGAACAGCTCGTTGCCTATTGTTTGCACAGAATTAAATGTTTATAGAGAACGTTCAGAATTAATTATTGTTTAGACTGACCCTCACGTTTGCTTGGTCGATTAATTGTTAGTTTAGGTCAGTGGATGGGTGAAATTATGAATTATTATATGGAAGAATATTAACTTTTTATTTATTTTATCTCGTAGTTTTTTATCTTTATTTTCTTCTAATATGATGTTGTAATATCTAGTGTTATATAAATATTAATATTAGTAAGCAATCACTCGTATACTATATTTTTGTATCATATCACCAATTCAATTGTAACATTGTATCACCAATTCAATTGTAACAGTAACCACTCATTTAATTGTATAGAGAAAAATAAAGTACGAGTAGGATACCACTTACGTAGGCTGTTGCATTTTGAATATTCATTTTTCATACTTCCCTCAATTGACTTCAACAGTTAAATAATATGTACAGAACGAATGTGGAATATTTATGACTATGGAGTCCACACATTACATATTTCGATATAAAAGCGACGTGTAGTTCAGTTATTTCATCATATTATTGTCACAACAGCTTTGGCGTGCAGTGGGGCGGAATTGCAACGTACGCTCTGACGTGCTTGTTGCTGATTTTTCAAACATTTTCGTTATATTCGAGATCCTTTTGTAGTCAAAATTTACAACTTATAAAGGCTTCTTATGTTTTTGTTTGAGACTTGTGTTTTTCTGTTAAATCAATAATGAAGATTGGACAGCTTAGTGATATAGTAAATGTATATTTTTTACGTTTTTGTTATAAAATTGTGCTCATAACATTTTGAGCAGCAGCATTATAATAAATCTTAAATATTTGTAATTTTGTTGAACAAGAAAAACGTGAACCTTATAAAAAATATATTGGAGCAACAAGTCATAAATGTACTTTAAATTATTTTTTACTAGCAACGGTTGAAGGGTCCATCCAAACTCAGGGCCGTCTATTTTAATATAATAGTAATATTTGGCTTTAATCAATTTTTCTTCTTTTCATAGTGCGTCTCTAACTTCTCCAACTAGTGAAGGTTGGCTGTCAATTTCGCATATTTAAATATTTAACATTGTTCTTAATTAGAGAACCTAGAAAGGACTCAATTCGAAAAAATTGCGTTCAGTTCAAAAGTGTTGAGTTCAGAAAATTAATATCACGCTTTACAATAAGTAAGCTTAACTTTTTCTTTCATTGTTACGTTATAGCGGTATAGTAACAGATAAATATACGACGGTATTCTACTCCTAAAATATTCGAAAATAAAAATAGAATACATTTACGAAAATTTAAAGGTACGCTCGTAACGATGTAATTTGAAATATGGTACTATTACCCTAAAAGTGTAATACACTCAACGCACGTTATAGCTTACCAGATTTTATATTCGCGGCACAGGGCATACATTATGCGTGCTCATGCGAGGTAAATGTATGATAACAATGACCTACGTCTCCTATACTAGTACCTCTGGTTTTGGGACGTGAGGTGTTTCAGTATATGCCAATTTATTTATTTATTAAAACATAAATCTTTTATATTATAAAATAGGGTGTTCCTGCCCTACTCGCTTATGAGTGAGCGCACTGAAATGATAAAAAATACAATTAATACAACTCTTTGAAGGAAACTGATGTATTTTTTTATATTTGCTATTTGATATTTTGATGTTTCTGATGAAGAACCTGGTAAAAATAGAAAATAAATTGCAACAAAATTAAGTATATTTAATGAAAAAAATAACTAATATATAAAAAGTACTTATTTAAGAATAAATCGCAAAACAATAAATAACTCAATTATCATAAAGTCTAAGGAAATAGAGTATGCAGTAGATTATAAAATGTTACAATCTAAAGCACATTCTACCTTGATGCATGATAAACTATTAACTTTATACCATTAACCTACTTCGTATCGCCGATGTATTTACATGAAAATCAATACACTTATCGTAATAGGAATCTATCGATAGACTGAAAGACTTTTTTAAGTTTTTTGTTTTTGCAATGTGTATTAGCAATCCAATAAGTTACATATTGGCAGATACTTCGCAAGCAAATAGATTTGAAATGCATTATATTCTTTGTAGAATTTTAGTTTGCGTAAATATTTTTTTTTATTTTTTGAGATAAATTTCAACAAATTCCTGATTCCATAGCTGGAGGCAACTTTGAATGCATAGTGCTTTACATCGAAACGATAAGGTAATATAATATAGTCTTATAAAGAATTGTTCAAATGAGACAAGTTAGCAGTTTCTGAGATTAGTGTGTTCAAGGAAACACTCTCTTTGGCTTTATAATATTAGTATAAACTGTATTAAATTATAAAATTTAACTTTGTTAAAATTGTTCACTTATGTTGCTCTCAATAATGAACTTGAACTCTTGTTTCGAATTAGTCTTGACTGTAAGCTAATTGTGTGGAGAAACCTGTCTGTTAACTATACCATTAGTACAACATGATGCAAACGAGGCACGGTTGTTTCTAAACATCTGTCTAAATTTGTGGTAACATCAAAATTTTGCCACTAAAACTTTATTTTTTTATTATTGTCAATACAATTTATTTATTTTTTTAAATAAATAAATTTGTACTGAATTTTTCTTTCTTTTACTTTTACTACAAAATTTTAAATAAACATACCTACTACAGATTTAAAATTAGATAATTCCTTAAATACTTTATAAATTATACATTTCAAATACTTCTTCATATATTTAATAACTTTTCATAGATATCTTCAATATAATTATCTTTTACAAATACTGGCGCGTCGGACAGCATAATACAGCGAGGGCCATTTGCATTTCTGAAACCAATTAGCCTTTAATAAATGACTCCAAGTCGGTGCTCGCAAATTAACCCACGCTGCATCTAATTGCTCAGGGAACTGTTATTTATTATCATATATATCTAATATATTTTATAATTATATTCTATGAAGAATATTTTTATCTTCTCATATTCTTCGTACTTATTTGTATATTGGGGAAAAATGTAAATCATTTTGCTCTGTAACATACGTTTAAATCTTTTATTTTGTCTGATGCTATATTAGTCCTTTCGTAATTTGCATTATTTACATATAATTTGAATTATCACTTACAGAAACTTACGAAATCTATTAATAATTATTATTAATTAATTTAATATTTAAATATAATTAAGTCGTTGTGACCATAGCGGTGCACTGAAACAGCATATGACTGAGAGCGATTGTTGTAGGTTCGGGCTCTGATCGTTTGGAATAATTGTTTTCGATCTCCGTTTTAATATGGCGGCGGCGTTGAATTTTGCCACTCAATAGCCAATGTAAGAAAGTGGAGAAAAGTGTTCTTAACAGAAGGCTCTGTCTGCCTATCATGCTGTAAGCTAATATAGTCATTATATATTTTTTTTATATTATAAAATTAGTTTGAGGACAGTCGTAGCGCAGGGGCACAAACGTGTGATTATAAACGCGACAGGTTGTGGGCTCAATTCCGAGACGGAGAAACATTAATATTTTGATTTCTTCGCTCTGGTAACAATGAAAAGCGTGACGTTTTATATGCGGGATACAGCGTGAAGCTGTAAAAATGGTGTATTATTTACATTTATCACAATAATATAGTAATTGTTGACCATAACGCGTGCAAAGCGTGTTAAAGTTAGAACAATATTTCAAGATGCCGCATAAAGTCACACTTAAGTTATCACGTGTGCTCGTATGTTAATGTTATTTTGAAGGTAAGTTTAAGCAACACTTTAAGTTATGAGACTAACTAACCCCGATGGATCTATATAATATGTATAAAGTAATAATTATAATAGTATCTACTATCTAAATTTAAATTATTAATTCCTGTTTTCTTATGAATTTTTCCATAAAAAATACTGAAAATACGCTTTCCATATGACCCATTCTAACACGAATATTTTATATTTAATTCGATACACGAATATTTTATAAGTAATGTAGATGCTGTATGTTTTTTTATATCCATCTCTTTAGAAAGAAAGAAAGAACTTGAGAAGATGCACTTTCTGCACTTTTCTTTTTCCAGTTCTGTAAAATCACATGAAGAAATTATTAATGTGTAATTAAATGAACTGTGTGTAAATAATGAATAAATGAGGATATATGTAGTGGTTTTGAACAAATCGCTTTATGGGTGTATAATTTGTAACCACCTTTGTTAACTAACCTTCTATTTTTTGTTTCTTATGTTTTAAATGCAATAAAGATTATATATAACATTTTAGACCTATATAAACTAAACATATTTATTTATATCATGCGAAACAGCAAAATAGTAAAGAAAACACAATTTTTATATACATTTTCTTTAGTATAAAACATTTTAATCTATAAAATCTGTTTGATATTTCGGGATTAACGGCAGTCTTCGTACGTACTCGTATATCCGAGCTGAATAGAAGCCGAAGCTCCTTTACGTTAGCAGGCTGTCCAATATTCTCTCATGAAAAATATTATAAAAATAAAACTAAGTTACTTTTATTTTTATTATATAAACATACATATTCACTTTTCAATATAAATGTACACAGCTTCTTGGAAATGATATTTATAAATTGTATTTATTAGTTCATAAGAATCGTAAATTATTAATAACTTGAGAAATAAAAATTCAAGATGTTTTGCAAGTTAAAGGAAAATAAGGTACTTCACATCTGGGAAGAATTTTTCCGCGTTATGCTTCGAGATATAGTAAAATCTCCTGACACCGATTTCACGGAAATTGTTTATACTTTATTATACGATCCATATTTTGCGGTGTTGTTCTGAAAAAGTTTTAGATTGCATAAATATTTTCTAAGGTTGACGCATTGTTTTTTTAGTTACGAACGAGCTATTGCAATATAAGCAAAAGTTAAATCAAAAATAACAGCTGCTATTTGGCCTCTACTGAGTATTTCTTTTAATTATATTTCTTTACAATATATACCAATGTCTCTTTACATATTTATTTTTCAGCCAAGTTCTAACACTTACTATCTAAATAGTACAAATTTTAATTAAATTAAAAACGCCAGTGTGATAAACTATAAAAAGATTAAAACATTGAAGCGCGAGAGGCGAGTAACTCGTGAGTGCGAGCAATAATTGGCGACTCGACGCTGCCTCGGCGCCTCGAGTGCCTCTAAAGTCCCTTGACATACATCCTTGCGACGCCCGCGGTTCGCTCCGTATATTTTTAAATGTTAAAATTTTTGAAGCAGCATCAGAGGAAGGAGATTGCATTTGCCATCGTTTTTCAAACGTTTCCTCTGCTTGATAAATTGTATTAAAACTACTCTCTAGAAAATTATTTTTAAATCAGCTGTCGCTTTTTTTGTTTCCTGCACTAGACGTGTTTACTATTATGTGAGTTTAAATATAGTTTTTTTCGTTTATTGATTTATAAATATAAAAAAGACTTACCTAGATTTAAAAGTCTATACAAAAACTTCTACACAAGACTTGACACAGATCCATGTTAATTTTCAGCCTCAGGTATAAGAATGAATATCATTAAAAAAAAAACAAATTTGACGGTAGAATTAAAAGATTCCGTTAAAGAACTTTAGGATTTTTAGTAAAAAACAACTTTTTTAAAAATATTTTTATGAAAATTACCGTAAAACAGCTTCATTATTCACAAAGTTAGACTAATTCTTATATTTGAATAAATTGTATTTCACAATTCGTCTCTAAGTTTGAGTGTTTTGGGAATTCTTTACAAAATCTCTTTTCTTTCAACAACTCCCAAGGACATCTGCTTATGATATTTGCTGTTATTCATAATTGTTCTGCTTCTTTTTTACTTGGTAACATTAAAATAAAAATATGTTTATATATTATTTTACTTATTAAACTTACTTTCTATTCTTATTTCAATTTATTTTTTGGGATGTTTCTTAAATCTTGATATATAAATGATAATGATTTACAATTATTTATTTTTTTATTTTCAGGTTTAAACAACTGGTCAGATGAGCTCCAAATACTTAGATTGTAAGTTTTATTTCATTGAATATTCAAATTACCTAAAATTTTAAATTTGTTTTTTATGGAACTCAACGCCACGCCTGGTATTACCAGAGCGGGGAAATAGCTTAAATTAAATTTTACAATTACTTAACTTCCAAGTTAACTAAGCAACTTCATTAAACTATTTGAACTTTAGCAGCACTCAAAAAATATTGAGTTTAAAGTTTATATTTCTTTAAATAAATTAAAAATATAACCTTTTGTCTTTCATTACTGTATAATATATATACTCTCAGCTCTGGTGGCACTCATATTTATCTTGACAACAAATCTAATAAAAACAAGTCTGAAGTTTGTGACAAGTTGCCCATTACTCTTTATTTCGCGACAAATTAGATTGTTCTCCAATGTCTTGACGTCAAGTTTTTACGTTCCTTTTAGCTGTAACAAAGGTATTTTATATGATAAACAGGAAGCTTACTATCACTGATACTTTTAAGTTTTATTTAATAATATATATATTTAAATTAAACTACTTAAAGACGTATAATATAGTTGGTAAACTTATTTAAAATAGTCTAAGTATTCTTATGTTAAACACAGTTACCTCATTAATATTTAAATTATGATGTAAACATTTTATACGAATTATAATTAACATTCATAGTTCACAGGGGATACGCTCATCGATGTTTATTAAAAGGAAAACGAACATAATTAGCTTTCAATATTACTAGGAAATTTACAAGCGAGACTATTAATTTTGAACGAATAGCCTTTAAGTAATGAAGCTTTTTTAAATCATTATTTCTTATAGTTTAACTGAACTCTTAAGGTTCTTCAACAGATCTTTCTCCGTCGATCATCGATCTTTTTTTATATGAAAACGCTTATGATTTTCATCACATATCTTGTTAAGGCAGCATTTTATATTTTTTTAATAATTTAACTACACTATTAAATTTCTTCAGTTAGGTGTGCTGGCACATCTGTGTAGCCAATATAAATCCAATAAAAAGCGGAGAATGGAGTGTCTTGAGAAATAGAACAACATAGAACTAAAAATATTAAATTATAATTTACTACTTATAATTTAAAAAAATAAATCAGTTTCACACAATGTCCCGCACACTGCAGGGTATGCAGAGGGAAACTAGTGTTAGGTCACTCCGTTCCCCACTTTCCACTGAATTCAGGATCGAATCCATAAACAGCCGTGTTTATAGTCAAACACTTATACCCTGCGTCACGAACCTACAACTTATAATTAAAATATTTTAATATATTTAATTAAATGTCACTTTATAATTTACTATCTTAGTAAGGCAGTCTTATTAGTAGTTCTTAATTAAAATAAAATTGAAACATTAATAAATGTGACCCAAAATTACATCAAAGAGTAAAGTTGTATGAAGTTGAGATAGTTTTATTAGTTTCCTGTACGTTTATATAAAAGTTCGCGAAATGTTTGCTTTCCCTCGCAACTGTAAACTGCGCTGCTTCTGCGACCCGAGTTTTAAAAATGAATTTGGTAAATATTTTTATAAGCTATGCTTCATGCAATTCTATAACTTCTAAAAGTATAACTGAGAATGTAATATAAGAAGATAATTTATTTATTTGGAAATAATATTAATTAATTTACAAAATATATTGTTAAAGAAAATGTGTATGTCGTAATTTTTTTTCCATTTTTATTTCACATTTAGAAAAGAAAAATACCTATTAAAAACATAAAGAATTGAACGTAGGCGTAGGATGATAAATAAACGGTATATGTAGGTATTATGTGCATATATGTGCATGTTACACTACATACTCGTATGTACATTAATAATCGGGACCTATTCTTCATCTTCACAAGTAAAATTTATGTAAATGGGTCCAGATCCTAATGAAATAACCAATAGTTCAAACTTCCAGCCAAAGTTCAAGTTCAAAATTGCTTTTTCTATTTATGGTAGTGGTATGCATTCGGATTTTTTATTTTTTTATTTATAAATAATTATTAAGTTTCTTTCTATGAATATATATATAAAAAATAATATTTATTTTCATTACTTTCATAATTTCATTATATTGCTATTTGGTAAAAGCTAACTGCGGTTTTCCACTTAACTGAGTTTCGAACAGTTTCCGACCAGTGTTGCTACATAATGTAGGTCAGACTTGTCGGCATTCCGTTGGCCTGCTGTGAGACAGTAAAAGTCTTTTTTACCTTTTATTTTCTTTTATTGAAAACCCGGATTTGCACCTAATCTTTTAAGTGCTCTTAACGTTCTTTGAATATTGCAACAGTTTCTCTTTTCACTAATGTTTTATTAAAATTATCCCTATGTAAGTTTTGTTTTTAAAGTTTTTTACTGAAGCTAAATCTTCTTAATAGTAATTAAATCCATTCACTAAACTCATTTAACTAGCAGTTAAAATATTTATAGACTGACTTACGTAAAATTGTGAAACAATAAAAAAGATATTTCAATTATCAACCAAAAATTATTTTCGTTATATACTTATATATGAGTTCTAATTATTTTATGTATACTTGGTACATACCCTAAATGTTCTTAATTAAAAAGGAAAATCTGACGATTGCCCGCATATATGCTGCAGACTTTTTTAAATTTTATTTTTAGGCCTGTACTTTTAGTTCTGGAAACGCTTTATTAAACTCAAAAGCTGGCATAGTGGAGCTTAATAATTTTATAATGGCCTATAAAATTAGAAAAAGTTTCCCAATCCCTTGCTTTCATCACAAAGTTTAATCGCCGCAATCAACTTTAAGCATGTCATTATTCCCTGCCACTAAACTTGGTAACTGCTATTTATTTCCTGAAGCAGGAGTGGTCATCAAACGTTCATTTCACAGGTTATTACGAAGCATCCTTTCGTTTCCATCGCACCATGGTGACAGTGATGCATGGTCTAAGTTACGTTTCCACAAGGTTTTTTCTGCGTTTCGTTACAGCATTTTTGCTTTGGAATAAGGTTTAGTTTTCTTTGCAGCATTGCGTGTGGTAAAAGTTTGTAGGTGGATGCTCTCGACGGGACTATTGTCCCTTAGAAATAAAACTAGCTTGCCCTCAGAATAGTTTTGTATGAAGCTGTAATTTTAGTTTTATGCTACTAGATTAATTTTTATATGAATTTGTTTCTATTGTGGACTTTTCAGGACTTATTTATAAGTTACATATCTATTAAATATCTAAAATACCAATTAGAACGACGTCAGACTGACGGTATACAAAAATTGGACAGCGTGACGCTACGATGAGATATCTCTTTTATTTTTCCTCGAGTCATCATTTCCTTTATCGACGATATTTAGGGAACTTCATATATAATAACACATTTTGTACATTCTGACGTAATATTCCTATTTCCGTGAGGATGTTAGTAGCTTTTATTGTATTTGTACCTACCTACATTTATACCTACGTGTAGTTTTGTATCTTTTTGTTTGAAAAATGTATGAATGTGATTTTTTTTTCTTTATTATATTTCTATTTAAATCAACTTCACTTTGTTTCACTTATAACGTTTGCCATCATCACGCTTCGCACGCATTTTTCCGGTGAGATCGTATTTCCAACGTCTGTGTGTCACGTAGACGCCGCTCAGTAAACTGAGACGGAAATGCCTAGCAGCTTTACAG
>FAPS01023056.1:4009-16679 GCA_900068365.1 Heliconius elevatus bari
GACATCGGAGACATCCATCCTATACTCGCGCCGTATGATATCACTGGGAGGTTTACTGAAACAAAGGTTTCAAGAGTTCTAATAAATTTACTTAATTCTGCTACATAGGAGAGGACAAAGCAAGTGTGTTTTTTTAAATCTTTAATAAAATTCTAATTAAAAGTTACAACTTGCGATAACCTTATTATAAATAGGTCCCAATATTTAGGCAGCCTTATTAAATCATCAAATTGGGTGTATATCGCTCGAGTATAATATCTATGTATATGTCAAATATCTCGGAAACAGTAAAACTTCAGATCATGCAATATGAGATAAAAATATTTGAAAACGACCTCTAAACGACCTCATTTGGTTTCGGCCGATACTAAGGCGAACCTAAGACCATAGCCTAAGATTCGTTTTCATTTGGGGCGGCTGAAAATATTTTTTCAGTAGGACCCTAATGTATACAATACATAAATACACTTACTCAAAACAGCACATATTATTTGATTCACTTTACTTCCTTCATCGAACACTCCGCAACATTTCATTTTTGTTTTTCACAATTTTTTACAATAAAAAAAGAATACATCGCATATTTGCAACGTTTAATGATCTACTCGTATATAATAATGATTACAATGTTATTTATATTAATTAAGTTAGAATAATAAGATAATTAATTCTAGGTTCGTCATTAATTCTTGTAAAGGTTAATAGTTTATTTAAATAATTTTATACTACTTTTTTTGTTGTACCCACTTATCATAAATTTATTTTATTTTTCAAATTAATTTTACGGGGCCAGTCAGTGGCGCAGGGGCACCAGCGTATGACTATGAGTTTGATTCCCATTCGAGGAAATGAAATATTTGATACTATCATTTCCCTCACTATGGTTACATGGCAAAGGGCGGCGTTGAGATCCGCCACTCAACGCGTAATGCCTCCTGAATTCAGCGACAAATGGTAACGGAAGTGTCTTAAAAGAAACTTAACATGAGTTGAAGCTTAAAAATCTAAATATATTTTATTTTCTTAGCCTGTCGAGATTGAAAACGCTGTTAATCTTTCAGCAGACTACCTTCACCTTTTCGTTCAAAACGAAGTTAATGATAGCGTTAAATGTTCAAACGAATGGCGTAAGAAACCGTTGTTACTCTTATCTTCACAAAAAAATATCACGTAATGTAAAATTTAGAAAGTTATAAATTAAATAATTAATTAATATTTTGAAATAGTATTTTATTATATCTATAACTGTTAGTATTAGTATATAAAAAGTAGCTTGCCGTCTTTAGCAATTTAGGGCAAGGCAATAAAGAGATACGACTAATCTATATTAATATCATAAAGCTGAATAATTTGTTTACTTGAACGCGGCAACCTTAGGGGCTACTGGTTCAAATTGAAAAAAAATATTTCACTTACCATGTTGTATCCCGCAAAGTAGGGTAGGTAGAGGAAACCTGGGAACCTAGTGTTATGTATAACGTATAACGTATGATATTTTATAACTCAATCATATCTAAAAAAAAATCGTATATATACTAGCATATTTGATCTTCTTTGGTTTCGTATAATCCCTATGGATTAAAACCACTCAACAACTCAACACCGTAGTAAAACGGAAAACATTGAAAAAAAAATCATGCTTGTTCCGCGCTCTCGCTTGCACGGTCTGCTCAGGTATTTGTCTCTGGCTGACCACAAATACCTGAGTATTTGTTATGACGACAATCTAATTACTTTATGAAATGCACATATTTATAAAAAAAATATTAATACATACATATACTTACTCAGAAAAGCACATAATATTTGATTCATTTGACTCCCATCACGGAATGTATACAAACTTTTCGTCTGGCCTGAAAAAAAATCATTTATAGATATATCTCGTTATCATTGTCTCAAACCGTCGCACGTCTGTTGATAGGCAGGAGTAAAAGCGTACAACAGAAATTTGAGTGTTTGTGGGTTCGATTCCTACTATGGACATGAAATATTGAAAATCTGGTGACAAAAAATCGGATGTGGTTTTAGAAAAAATGAAAAATACCTTTCAAATATTTTTGAAAAACTGTAAAATGAAATGACATTGCAACACTGAACTAGCCACAACAAAGGGCCGTCGACTCTGAATTCTTTGAGGCTCTTCAACTGAAGTGAAATATTTTTTTGCGTTTATAAGTGACAACGGATGAAACAAGGATCCACCACTACACTTCACAAAAAGATTACCATCTGAGTGGACAGCAGCTCGTGAAAGTTGTCCAAAGCCACCAAAAACTCACGTCTAAAAGTCAGTTGGCTAGAATATGGCATCCGTATTTGAAGATGTTCAAAGAGGTTGGTTCAGCAAAAACGTTGTAAAAATGCTCGTATCTTTTGATTGAGTTGACTTATAAGCTTGGTTTTTTTATGTGCTGAAGTACATAGAAAAATTAAGTTTGAAGTCAGCTGAGACAGACCATAGACCTGAATATTTGATATTAATTTCAGCTTGATACCTCGGCGCGATCTCGAGATGATTCTTGACAGACGAACAACAAATCCTATGAGACCCTCATAGATTTTAACCTTTTGTACTCGTTACCTTTAGGAATATTAGGATACGGAATATTACGGTATATTTGGATACGGAACCCTAAAAAAGCCCTACATGCATAAGAAAAGGAGCTGTTTCACCAAAATAATGGCCTGTATTACACATCGGTGAAATAAAATTGGATGATTTTAGCTTTTTATTTACACCCTCGGCCACCGTACTCTCAAGGTTTTGTGCTCAGCTTCTACAGGCTTTTTGCAGAAAAATAATTTTAATGATATCAAAACGTTAGAGGAGCGTTGAAATTAATGTATCACTCTTAAAGGAATATATAGATGAGTAAAATTTATTAAAAAATACTTTTCTTTGAACGGAGACTTATGAGAGATGGAGAGATGTAATAAGAAAACACGTACGCGGACGGCGCAACAAAGGTTCACGACACAAGTAGTCTTCGTCACGCATAATTATATAATGTATGAATCAAGTTAGCTTATATCTTGAGCTGGATTGCGGAATTGTTTGAGTCGGTATCATAGTCCCGTGGGATTTCTGGGATGAAATTTCTATTATCTTATATTTATTTTTAAGGGTTCTGGCCTCGCGTTTCGCGACTCATCCGTATTGTCCCGATTATATCCACTGTCAAACACTATACAAATTTTAGTTTAAAATTATTAGTATTTTATTTATCTTTGTTCTCTGAAACTGTTGTATTTAATGGAAACAGTACTTTTATCCCACGGGAAACCCTTAGAATAAGAACGCTCTCTCGCACGGCTCATTCAGTGAAAATGCCATAAAAATCAATTCCAGAGATTAGTCCGGATAAAAAGATAACCTTGAATTTTATTCCGAGTCAACACAGAACTTGGCATCTATATACAATACATAGATGGGAGATCTCTATGGATGCCAAGTTCTATGTTCACTCTGCTTTTGTCTGCAAGTCTGAGAAATCTATCAATACCATTGTATACAATATAAAATGTAAATCATTCTGTTTGTTGTTTAACATAATATGATGGCGATGGCATACTTTTTTTTTGGCAAACGAGCGGCTGGAGCACCTGGTAGTAGGTAAGTGAACTCCAGGGGAGCTACAAGAAAATGTTGAATTTTGTAGTTCTATAAATCCTATTATTATAGGATAAATCCCGTTTGGAAATATGCTACACATCACTACTTGTTTATTTTGGTCCTGAGCTTTTATCTCCTTAGAGGTCGGAGTTCTCAGATTAAAACAATGCTCTTATTAACCTTTGCAATTATTAATACATTGACACATATTTTATTCTAGAAATTGAAGACGTATACCGCAATTAGAAGGGAACCTAGCGTTAAGACTAACGATAGCGAATAATTTTGGTGAAGTCATGTGTTGAGTTGCGGAACTCTACGCCGTAATTCATCATGTTGCTAGAGCGAAGAACTGATTTTTTTAATTTTTTTAATTGCGAACCATGTCTTATAGGCAAAAGGTTATTGTCCAGTTATATTAATATAATATATTTTCAAATGAAGCGACACATGCATTCAATTGAGAGTATTATCGTTTAAAATAATTTCCTAAATAAAGCTTTATTTTTTATTTGTTAAACATACAAGTGATTACTGTACGTTTTGTCCAGAAAATAGATATATACTGTCGCTGACTTTTATTTAGAACATTTAAAGGATAACATACGACCATATATGACGCTCGCGAAAGTTCACGACGCGACGACTGTTCTGTTTCCGTATTTTAAAACTGTGACATCTTAAATATCCATGTCAGTGATATAGCGATTTTTTTACATTCTTCTGAAGTGCTATAGATATAGGCTAAATAGCATTACGGTGGATTTTGGCTTTAGATATATTTTGTGACAAAAAAGAGTATTGCAAGGTGATATTTAGAGGTTTATTTGACATACAAATTGAAACTGACGAGTGAAAGCTTAAGGTAATTTCATAAAAATAAGCTTTGTCGTTTTGATTCTTTGGCGACGTGGTTTTCTTCTGTTTTATTTAGTGTTGTATTTGGTTATATGTTTTTCGATATGATCTGAATAATGGAAACAAGTTGTTGACGATTGAAGATATCAATTATATAACCAATATTTTGGTACAATAAAAGTATTAGGTGGTAAGCAGGCGAAGCTGTGGTCCACTAGGTGTAAATGAAACATAACTTTTAATTCAAAATATCTATAATAAATGCATCAGTTATTATCAAAAATCTTAATAAAATTATCAATCGCTAGCCTATAGGATATATTTTACGGCATGCGTTCTTATCAATTACAATATTAAATACCTCTATCTCTTTTTCTTCACATAATAAAGAAAGAGACGCCATCATATTCATATACATATCTGTTTAATAAATTATTACTTACTCATCTTATAGTCTATTTAAAATATTAAACTAATAAAATTGTCTACAGAACAGTCTTTAAGAACAACGATTTTAATGACCAAGGTAGTGCAGTGGCACTGCACATGTAAGGAGTGTGGGTTCAATTTCCATTCGGCTCAATTTTTCAATTTAAAGAAGTGTGTTTTTCTAAAAAAATATAAGGCAATAAGCAGCGTTATACATTGCCAATTAAACCGAGATATCTTCTTCACACTCGGATCTCTCTAGCTATCATTATTATTACATATTTACTTGATTGAATTCTTTCTTTTCTTTTTTCGTCTGTAAATCATAATAAATTTCTTCTAATTTCCTATTTTTAGTTTCAGGTACAACAAATATAACGTACAATGATGTTAAGAGGCACATTGCTCCAAAAAAGTAAAAGGCGACATACACGCCTATAGATTTTGATAAGGGCTTAAAGAATAAAAGTTGAAAGAAGTCTGCAAAGGAGGATACTGCCATTGTAGTTGCCAATACTGTTCCTCGATACTGAAAATATAATATAATAGTGTTATTGAAATTATTAAAACTTAATAATGTTGTTAAAATATTTGTTTGTTATATTTTGTAAATAGTATCTTGAATACATAGTAATGTATGATATATCTTCTTATTTTTTTAGCTTCACGCTGTATATCACAATCAGCAGGGTAGGCAGAGGGAACCTAGCTCTCAGGTTTGGGCTCTCAAGTTTGAGATCGAGCTGGGGATACCGCTTTCATTCATAGACATGTAATTTATGAATGAAACCGGCGTGAAGGCGAAACCTAAAAAGTACTTGTATGTTACTCTTTAAAAACAAAGTAAATTTCGTAAAATATGTTTCGGAATCCTATATTGACTTGCCACAATGGGATATAAAAGGTTAAATGGTAAAAACTTTATCCATAAAAAAATATCTTAAATAAAAAAAATAATTAATAAATATATGTTAGGTAATATGAAAAACAAGAATCTATATATTTTTTAATTTACCTTAAAAGAGAATGTTTCACCAGCTATGACAACAGCTATCGGCATCAGTCCCGAAGCGTCACAGAACACACAGATGCACAACGTAAGTACGGGAACCCACGCCGGTACAGATATGTTGAAGTCGGTAAGAAGGAACCACGTGGCCAACACGCACATACTGACACCCGATATTATGCATGTTATAAAGAGGAGAGGCTGTAACAAAATTATATAGCGTTATATATTAAAAATAATTTATTATAATTATTATTTTTATTACAATAAAAAATCTAACATTAATATTACTATATATATCAGAATTAAGTATTAAGTATTACAGAAATAAGTATTTTATGCCTATGTTATTTCAATAAAAAAACAATAAAAACTTACCCGTCTCCCGCATCTATCAACAATACCAGACGCGGTGGTAGCACCACATAACTGCACCACTCCTAGCACCATAGCTTGTTGGTTTGGACTGAGAACCAAACCTGTGACCTCCGACGCTGAACTGAATATATCACCAGCGAAGTTTAACACCGGAACCACGCCACAAAGCTCTCTAGCCAACGCTGCTATTAGTGATATTTGAAATGCTCTGAACAATAACTTTTCTGTTACTGAAAAGAAATGTGTTATTCTGTAGTGAGGAAAGAAAAATATTTTTCTGGAAAAAAAATAAACGTGGCAGGACTTTTTTAAATCTATGATAAGTTTTAAATTACAAAAACCTTTTAGTCTAGTTTATTCTAAAAAAATATTTGGAAAAATAATTATATTATCATAATTCATACCATATTTTCTGAAAAGAAAAATATCAAAACAAAGATTTTTTAAATTTTAAACTGTTTGTCTGTGTGTTTGCTTATGTTAATCTGTAAAACGGCTTAACCGATTTTAATACAGTTTTCACAGTTTTATTTTGGCAACTTTCCCGCAACATTTAGTATACTTTTTGTTAACAATGTATGGGTGTTGTCTTTAAAATGATAGATTTTTTTGCATCATAAAATTAATTCAGATGATAAATAGATAATAGCGTAGTATAAGCGAGCGAAACCGCAAGGGTCGCTAGTACACAAATCCCAATACAACTGAAATTCAACTAAGCAATGCTTCTAAATAGAAAAGCAAGTAAAGAAGAACGTATACTTATAATATAATACTTCACATATTTTTTTATATTACTTACAAACTGTTTTCAACAAAAAAAAATCTTTTCTTTCATCATTCAGTTGCTCTTTTCTGTGGAAATCAATTTCTTCTTGGACTTTATGATCGTACTCATGCCGACAACGGAGCCAAACCAAAGCCTTTGCTGCGTCCTGTAAATTAAATGTATATCTATATATGTAAAGTTATCCAGAAGTCCTATTATATAAATAATTGGAGCCGGCTCACTAACTTTCCACATTTTTTATAGCTTCACGCTGCAACCAAGTAGAGGTAACGTAACGTTAAGACAATTCCGTTCTCATCTTTCCACTGAATTTGTGGGGCATTGTGAATTGCAGTTAAAGTAATAATCATTATATGTTTTTGCGTATAAAAACCTTACCTCAGTTTTACCATTTTTAATAAGATACGAAGGCGATTCGGGCATTGTTAGAAATATGATAAAATGTACCACAGGAACGGCCAGAAACAATATCAAATTCGTTTGGTAACTCAACAGATCTCCTATAATGTAAGCCGATAGACTGCCAATTGTGAAAAACAGTGCACCCTGAAAAATGAATCAAAATACATGAAAATTATCTACAGTCTATATGAATATTATAAAGCTGAAGTTTGTTGAGGCTAGTTGTTGTGCAGGCACACGAGCGTGCGACTGTAAATGGAACAGGTTGTGAAAATTACCACTCGAGGATGCTAAGATTCATCTAAGACCCATACTAAGATTCGCTCTGGTAACGAGACAGCGCGCAGCCTTGTGTTTCACCACTCAACACGCGGTGCTACCAGAATTTGGTGGAAAGTGGGGAATAATAGAGTCTTAATGGAAACATCATAACACTGGATTCCCAGGTTGCCTTTGCCTAATCTGCTGCGTGCAGGGTACAGCGTGAAGTTTGTTTGGCGGAATACGAAAATCTCAGGTTAGTTATTAGTTCGAATCAAAACAAAACTATTGCTGTTGGATAGACCTTATAACAGTAACTAAAAAATGTGTCATATCTAGTACAAAATTCTTAGTTACTAAAATTTTTTTACGTTGTATCCCGCACATAGCGGGGTCGGCAGAGGAAACCCAACTGAGTTGGCATCGTCTGTCAATTAACATAATAATAATATCAAACTAACGTCAACGATTTTTGTAATTCCCTTATGTACTGCCCTAGATTCTTGCAGAATGAGCTGCAGTATCGTACTCTCAGGTATGGAGGACTTGGGATTTCAAAGTTTTTTAATAAACTGCGAGGGTATATTTTAAGTAATGTATAAAAAAAACTATCACAGCTTTTATCCAAAATATATACCAATAGTTCTGTACAAAAAACGTACCCAACACCCTAAAGACCCCCGAATATTATCTTCGCTTATCTCTTTTATATAAGTTGGACAAGTGACGCAGCTACCCGCCATCACGACTCCCACTAGTATTCTAGCCGTGATGAATACCCATATGTTCATTGAGGATAGTTTTAGTAACCAAACCATCTGAAAATTAAATATTTTTATTATTACACACAAAATATAAGAAAAACCGGACAAGTGCGAGTGGGGCTCGCCCGCCGAGAGGGTGGTGGAGGGGGTGACAAGTGTCGTGAAAAAACAATTGGGCCAAATTCTGTTTCTCAGATATTAATGTATGTGTATAATTAAAATAAATTTTAAATCTCTTACTGCATTTATTGCACTCATAAACAGCAAAGCGAACTTCCGCCCGTACCGATCTCCTAGCAGAGCCACGAGGTACGTCGCCGGAACACATACTAAATACGGCAATGATGCCATCCATGATATCTAAAACATAATGTTATAGGTGTGTTTTTAACTGGAAACCTAGAAATAGTGTTAAGACACTCCGTTCCTACTAAGACACTTCCGTTCCCCACTATTCGCCAATTCTGGAGATATTGCCTGTTGAGTGGCGGAAAACGCGCGTAGCTTCGTTTCCAGAGCGAGGAACAATTGCATTTATCAATAACTTCATTTTAGTGTTGAGCTCAGCTAAATACGCAATAATTCGATAATTGGATGAAAAGAGGAGAACGTAACGTCGTAGCACTAGGTTCCCTCTGCCTTCCCAGTTGCTAAAAATGTGAATGAACTACAACGAAAATCTTTTGTATATCAAATCAGTTATATAGAAACGACTACGACGTAATTAAAAATACATGTTCATTGAAACTATATTTGTCGTTGCTCTATTGAGACTTGTGATTGAAAGATTGTGGGTTGAGATGTTACCGAGAATATTATAATAGTTTTTTTTAAAGTAACTTAAAGTATTTTCCTGCATAGGACCTGGGAATCTGGAGCTGGTGTCTTAACACCTGCCACGTTTAGCTCAATTTTCAAAACATTGCGGGACTCAATTCTGATCAATCACTTTTTCTATCAGAGCAGGGAAATTAATATAATTTAAAATGTAACCGTTCCCCTGGAGGGGGAATTGAACTCGTTACCCCCTTTAAATACGCTGCCATTGTTCCAGGACGGCCTCATAATGATAATATGTCGTTGAGCAACTCTACCCTGTATCTTCTGTGTTCAAGTGCCTTTATCATGAATAGAAAATAGAGAAGGAAGGATTTTTATCACAACATGCTTGATTTCTAAAAAATATAAGAATTATAGACTTCTATTAAAACGTGAATTGTTCATACTTCTACATCGGATAGAGGTACTCCTTTGGGTGATCTATTCGACTGCAGCAAGAGTGTCATGGGCGACATCCACCCTATGCACGCTCCGTAGCTGTAGATCGGTATGCATACTGAAAACGTAATATTAATATTTACAATTATGAATCTAATATCGATACGTAATACAATTGTACAGTTTTTTTAATTTCACGCTGTTTTTGAACATATAGCAGATTACGTAGAGGGAACCTACAAAAGGTTCCCTCTACATAACCTGTAAGACACTCTATTTCTCTTTACACTTAATTTATGATAAGCAGAACTCAGCGCTACCTTTGAAATGATGCTATAGAAAAGCAATGAAAAGAATTAGTTCCCCCGAGTCGGAATCGAACGACAATCGTCGCGCTTAACAATTTGATGCCAAACTGCTGCGCCACGACGGCATCATCTCTCTCTAAATACAGGTATACAAAAATATTGAAATATAAATATACTTACTCAGAAACGCACATAATATTTGATTCACTTGACTCCCTTCCCGAAATATATAGAAAAATTTCTTCATGCCTGAAAAAAATACTTATGTATATCGTTCTCTCAAACGTGAAATTGTGTACTGAAAGTCAATTTTAAACGTTATTTTATATATTTTTTATTGTTACGAGCTGTGTAAGCCGATAACGCTAATGAGGTATTGTTTTCGTATACGTCGGACATCGATACTAAATCGATTATTTTCAAGTTATAATTATTGTCATTTGGTTAATTGATCAATTAATTAAATATAATAACATTAATTATTATATTTTAAGCGCGGCGTGCAGTTCCGCCACACACGATATTTTGAAAATTTAGCGGAAAACTCTCATTTTCTGCAATGTGTTTCTTAACTCTAGGTAAAGGTAACGGAGTGTCTTAACTCTAAGGACTTTCTGCCCACCTCGCTATACATATATGGCTACGACGTGAAAAATTGTTCGTTTTTTTAAATATAATTTAATAGCACATTTAGGCTTTTTAATTTATTTTAAGGATTCCGTATGTCAAAAGAAAAAAGCCCTTATGGTATCACTTTGTTGTCTGTCTCTTACGCCCATTTCAGTTTCGAAGAATTACCTCTAGTGCTTAGAGTGTAACATGCTTGTGACTCCTATATACTACCAGTTGAACACTTCAAGATATATCTTGATAATAATTAATAGAGTGTTTTAACACTAAGTTCCCCAGGTTCCCTCTCACTACCCTGGGCTATATAGGGGTAACAATTTGAAGCTAAAAAGAAGCAGAAGAATCCATGTGTTAAGACCCTCCGTCCCCCATTTTTTAAAGAATTAAAAAAAAAAAAAATGTCATTTACATATTACACTATCAATTTAATTTTATAACAACTTACTTCACATATGATTTCTTGTGCATTTAGTTCCTCATGTATGCTACGAGTGTAGGCAGTACCAAATGGCATACCAAATAAGTAAGAAAACGTGCTGAATCATTTTCAGAAATTGTCCAGTTTTCAGACATTACATACAAAAATAATAAATATATATAGACTTATATGTACAATAAGAAAGATATACAATAAAATAAAAGATAATTAATATTTTAACCGACTTTTGAAAGTAAAGGAGGTTACCGGTAATCGAGGTTTCGACTGTTTTTTTTTTACGTTTGATACCTAAGAACTTTTGACTGGGTGAACCGATATTGATGATTTTTTTTATTATAAAGTTAGTGCTTTCCATTTTATTTTGGTCCATTTCTGACAATGGTATCTATGAGAAAATCACATAAGTCTTAAATTTGCATTAGGTATGTGCGCGATAAATAGACGAATAACTCAATGTCGCAGCAACCGATTCTTTTTTTATTTGAAAGGATATACTTCAAGGATAATTTGGTAAAGGTTCCGATTATGGGATCCGGTCAAAATTGTGAAAATTTGTTTTAATTGGTAAAAAAATAATTATACTGTAATAGTTACAAGGAAAAACATTGTTAAAATTGATGTTAGAAGTGAGATTCCTCATCGTTGCATTTCATTTCAACCAACCTCAAAAAAGAGTATGTTCTCATTTTCAACCGACTTCAAAAAAAGTGAGAGGTTCCCGATTCGCCCGATATGTTCTTGTCAATATACCAAGTGTAACTTTGCACAAAAATAATACCTAATTAAATGAAGTTTTACATAGGACAACCACAACCACTCGCTTAAGAAGCATCATTTTAAGATATACCCGGAAACTCGATTGGGCTGTGCACTATTTTAAAAATTTTGGAATGTTTGTGAACTTCATATTGTTTGTTTCCTTAATAAAAAGAAATAAATATTTAAATACATGAAAATGCACGTATAAAGACCAATAGGATTTCCTATTGGTCTTATATCATATATCAATAATGTCCCATTACAAGAAGTCAAGAACACAAGAGATCTTGGACTAGTTTTAAAATCAAAATTGCAATTGATATAAAGGTTAATTTTGACTATATAAGCATATTTTATAATTTCTGTACTTTTAGTACAACTGTATCCGTGTAGCTCGACAGGTCGTATTTGGGTAGTACCTGCGGCGCCGCGGGCAGCAGCACGGCGCGCTGCAGCAGCGCCAGCCACGCTAGCATGGCAGCGCGCTCCGACGCCGCGAAGTAGAAGGCGCGCCCCGTGTGATACACCTTGAATGCGTGCGCGCGCGAGTGTACCTCGCCCGCCGCGCTCGCCGTGAAGCCCGCCAGCTGGATCATGCACGCCGCACGCGAGCACTGCAACACACGCGGGGACTGTCGTGAACACTGTCTGTGGGCGCACTGAGTGTGCACGCGCAAACTCACACTCACCTCGGCCGACCTGTAGGCGTAGAGCAGGTTGTGCGTGAGCAGCAGGTGGCGGGGCGCCCAGCGCGCCTGGGCGGCGCCGCGCCCGCGCACGCGCTGCCACACGCGCCCGCACGCCGCCGC
>FAPS01023121.1:0-10653 GCA_900068365.1 Heliconius elevatus bari
GGTTAATAAAACCCTATAATATAAAAGAAGCTAGTTTTAAACACGAATCCACGTGCTCAGATGGCTAAGCTATACCAAGCCGAGCTGAGATACATGCCGCATTCGTCTCGCGCGGTCCTCGACCTCGCAGTCGCTGCACGCTCTTACAACCAGAATAGAATATTATATAACTTCTATGCACCGGGATGAAGCCAGATTTTAGACTATATGTATATTACTTGGATATGTCTGGAAAATATCAAAGATTTCTCTTCTTGGTTTATAAATTATAGTTTTGTTGTATTGGAGTATAGATAGATAGGTTTTGAATGAACTTCATAACATCTAGGCACCGGGATGAAGCAAGGTTTTAGTCTGTGCGTAGTATCTGACTTTGTCGAGAAAATATGAAAAATACTTATCTTTTGGTTTTCTAATATAATATTTATTATTTAGAATTATTCTTAATCTTTTTTCATATATTTCATATACTTGTTTAAAATATTAGTATACATACCATCATCGTTGTAATTTAATTTATTTATATAGTCAACATAAACAAAGTTACAAGCGAAGACTAGTATAAATATAAATTATAATAAATTTTAACGTCGATATAAATCAAATTCCTCCCAAAAAACACTTCAATAAAAAAAATCTAATTATCTTGAAGGCACGTGGTACCAATTATACATACATATTTTAAAAAACAAATGTAAATCGATAAATCAGTTCGTTCACCGAGGTCGTAACTAACGAATCTATGGTCTCTTGATGCCGTACGCTATAAGTTATGGGGTTTTTTATAACATCTATAGATAGTTTATGTTTGTTAGCTTCACCTATCCCACATAGAACAGGGAAAATAGAGGGACTCTAGTTTTGAGATATTCCTCTTTCCGCTTATACTCGTAGACTTTGCTTGTAGATTTGTGGAACTCAACGCCGCATTATGTCTTGTTAGCATTGTAAGAGAATGAAATCCTTCCTTCCAGTAGAAATCGAACCCACAAACGGTCCTAGTAATGGCCTAATACTTCACTAAATCACGAATGCTATTATAGGAGAGCTTTTTTTAGATTCACGTTTTTGTGATATTGCGTGTTGGATGATGGTACTCAGCTCTAGATAGGGAAAATTAATCACCGATGCTATCTAAATTAAGGAGTTTGTTTGGTCGAACGCGCTTAGCTTAGAAACTATAATATAATAAAAAATATTTTGGACCTGGAAAGTTTATTTATCTCCTAATAGCTAAGCTGCATGTAAAAGCTATTATACTTAATATATACATACAACGAGCGGGTATCGAACCTACTTTCATTACTGTGCCAGGATAGTTTCAAAATGGTCTTAGTTGTATGTAGCTAGTGGTTATAAATGAGACACGACATTAGAAGTAACAAAAAACGCAATGGTGTACTAATGACGTAAGGGATCGTCGACCTTTCACTGAGTATCGAGTTTGGGCATTCATGGTTTGAATAACCAATCAATTTATATATAGATATAGAAATTAAGGAAGAGCTACTTCCTTCCCGTTTTTGTTGGTGAAATATTAATGTGATTATATTAAATTTTAAATTCGGTGACATGTCAAATTGGTAATATAATATGAATACTTACACTAATATATCAAAAATGCGAGGCTAGTAGCAGCGGTAAGTGTGACTTAAAAAGCGATGTTAGTGGGTTCGGTGCCCACTCGGGATAATTAATTATTTTCGTAGGATCTTAATAATAGATTCTCTCTGCCTATTCTCCTATGTTTGGGAAACAGCGTGAAGCAAAACTTTTGATAATTTACCAAGGCATAGATGATGCCTTGGTAAATTATCGAAAGTGAAAAATCGCAAATGTTTATATTGCTCTTTTGAACTAAAGAAAAATTAAAACAAAATGTTATTTAAGCTTTTTGAAACGTACGTGTAATTAAACGTTTAAATTACAGCAATAAAAGAGATTTAAAAATTCTCACCCTCAATATATTACGTGGGGACCGTCGATACATTTTGTATGAAATGCAAGTGAATTACAAACACTGTACAGTGTCTATATGCATTATCAATATTTACGCAACCTCTTGCCTGCACTTGTGCAAACAGAAGGTTATATGGCCTTGATATATTTAAATACTAGTCGCAGATATATGTGTGACTAAGAACGTTGAACCTATCCCTCTGTCCGTATAGGCTTGGTCTAACCTAATATTAGATAAATTTTCATATATATTATTAAATTTCACGCCGAAATCTTCTCTTTCTTTCTATCTTTGACTATTGGATTTTCTTTTTTTCCCAGTGGAAATCGAACGGTCTTATAATTTGAGTAAATTAGTTCTGCATATCTACAATAACATTTCAGTCAAAAGAAAAATATAAGTATCGTTTTGTATCAGAGTGGTTCATGGTTCATTTAAAACAAATACTAAAATACCCCATCACACCGGCCGTCCGTTCCCCTTTATCTAACAATGCATTACGCTCTATCTCTTCATGCCTCGTGGGTTTGGGAAGCAAACATGTAATTTGATGCCTTATTTTATCTCCCATTTAATACAAAACCTAAAACTTCTCATAGTTATACAATTATAGCTTTTTTAAAGAAATATTTACTTCTATAGAAAATATTTAAGCGATCAAAATCTTTAAATATGGTGAAATCAAACGAATTACAATACATGTTTAACCTAATGTGACCTCATAAGCCGACAATAGGCCGATCAGCAAAGATACACGCCTATATGAATGCTAATGAACTGAAACGGAACGGGGGAACCACTGTCCATCTGGCCATATATGGTAGAAAGACACGCAAATCCGGGTGACTGAATGAATTATTAAAAAGCAATAAATTGTAATATAGAAAAATATTAAATTAAGTTACATATATAGTAAAATTTATTGAATTAAAAGCGAAGGCTAGCGAGGTAGTACAATTGACTGTAGTGTAGCTTTCTATATAATTATGCACAATAATTATACTAGTTATATAACCTTTTAAATAAATAATAATTTAACTAACCTGTCATTTGCAACTGCCTTCTGGACGCTGGTGTGCGCGGGGTTCTCGGGGTCCTAGCAGCACGAGGGGTCCTAGGGGTCCTGGGGGTCCTTGTGGGTGTTCTTGGGGAGTTGCCAGCACTGCGTCTCGAAGGTGATCCAAGAACTCGCAAGTCGGTGTTCTCAACACACGCCAACGCCTCGGCACCTGTCCTAGGACTTTCATTCTCTTTATCTTCACAAAACTTCACTGGCGAGTCCAACTTGCTTGGGTTGTAAGGGCACTCGGTTTCTACGTCGAAATTGAATCTTCTTATGAACCTTTTTCTATCCCTGGCGTACTGCTCCGCCATGAGTCGCCTGGTCTCATCCCTGTCGGGGACTCCAAACAAACACTTGCAGCTTCCACGTCTCCGCCGCGGCGTGTTCACCCTGAGAGCCATGCTTGATGATATTTCGAACCTGCGTTGTTTCGGTGTACGTCCGCCAGCCGCCATGGTCAGGTGAGTTCAGAGAAACATCTGACTAATAATCTCGCGAGAAAACAGCTGTCGGCTGTGAGAGGGACGGAATGCGGGGGCGAGTGGAGCACCTGGCGATCAAAGCCGCGCCAATTCTAACCTAAAAGTAGTCGGCGTGCGCACGCGCATGCCTTCAGCGTACGACTGACGCTACGTTTCCCGCGCATCGGCCAGCTTCGATTTTGGCACTTGGCGCGCAAACCCCGGAGCCAAGGACGCTTTTTATACGTCTCGGGATACAGGTGGACGAAAAAGGGGCGAAATTTTGTGTAACAATAGTATAGATATATGGTATTGGTTATAATAGTGTTTCTTTTTTAATTCGTGATGATTGTGTGACGTCATGCCTAATTTATGGTCAATTATTTTATGTTGTTATCGTACTATTTGATTTGTATCAATTACAATCAATTTTTTAGTTGTAATCAAGGATTTTAGTTGTTTTTTTGTTAATTACTGTTATCTACTTGTTGTAGATATCATATCGTGTAGGTTAACTTTAAAGCTAATTGACAATCTGATATTTTTTTCGTGCATCACTTACGTCACATGTTTTTAAATGTTTTACATGTTTCTTTTCCCTGTATTATGTAGAATAATAATATCTATTTCTAAATTTTATGTAGTTTTATAATTTAAATAGCGTATATATGAACATTTTTTAGCTTCGCTATACCCCGTACATGGCAGGGTAGGCAAAGGGAACCTGGGAACCTATTGTTAAGATATTCCGTCACAGGTAGCGGAAAACAACGCCGCAGCTTGTTTTTATTGACGGAAATAAGTGATCATCTAAATATAAGCATATAGGCTCTTCATTAATGTATAAATATTTGGTTTTATAAAAAGCATAAAAGTGCTTATAAATTATAATATTATTATAATAACGCATTATTTGAGTCTGTACCTCAATTCGTTAATAAGACATACGTAACGTTCTTTGGGGCTTGTTATGTTTATTGTTAGTATGGTCAGAATATATTTTAAATTACGTTTCGTCACTCAAAATAAACGCTAGCGAAAAATATATCCTTGAACTTAAAAAGGCGAAGTTCAAAATTTAAGTACACATCTCTACATGAAGACGAGTTAAGCAAAAAATATTAATTCTAATCAAAAAAAGCAATTTTCATAATATACGATACAAAAATTTATTTAACAAAAAAAAACTTGTACAGACGACGACTGACATCAAATGCAACTTTATATAAGAAGATAATCCGGTTACTAGATATTATTATAAAATGTATGTTTAAAAGTCATTTTTATGATCAACAATTTATTGGATGCAATATTCAATTTATTTTATTATGTGATCGAAATGCAATTCGAGATATTGCTGTCGTTAAATTTTATTGTAAATATTGATATGTTTTGTGCTTCTTTCTTTGGAATAGAAGCTACAGGAGTGGGAGTGGGTTTCAATATGATTTAAATACAAATTTGTACCAGAGCCCAATCGTGGCGCAGTGGCAGAAGGGTGTGACTAAACACGATAGGTTGTGGGTTCGTATATTTCCATTTCTTCGCTGTTGTGTTCCGCAAAGCGCGGGGTTGAGTTCCGCCACTCAACGCGCAAGTCCTTTAACTGACAGACAACCCACAGGTGGACCTACTGGGCTCACTAAAAAGGATTTTTCGAAATTGGGGAAAAACTAATAATTGTACGATTTAAATTTCACACATGGACGACGACTAGTCTAATATACTTATAATATGAGTGAACCCATATTATAAGTTGTTTAAATTGTTTCCTGGAGATGAAATCAAAAAGCTGAAATATAATATTCTAAGTTATTATTATTATTTTTATTGTTATTTATTCAAAAGAACATACCTAAATCTGGAAGCACTAAAAATATTATTAGATACAATTTTAATAAAATCAAACACGATTATAGCTTTATAAATGCAGCTTTAAAAACAATAGATATATTTGTATTACTGTATGTGGATCCATATATTCTTGTAAAATCCTTAGTACCATAGCTTAGTAAGAAGCTATAATACGAAGTACATTTAATTTACAACACCAGTTGATAATAAATTACCTGGTACGTAATTACTAATTAGCTTTCGAAGCGTTTTCTAATATGATCTCGTTACTCTCGCCTGCCTCTTGCCTTTTCTGACATCAGTTTACTTTTGCATTAACATGAAACGCCAAGAAGTTATTACCTACTGCTCCATCAGGGAAGCCTGAAAAGAGTTTCTTTTGAAATGTATTTAAAATAAACTTTAGAAAACCATTTTTTTTATGATGTTTCCTATTATTTCTTATTTTGTAAAGAATTAAAAAAATTAAATGTAATGAAATAAAATTCACAACTGATTTTACAGACTTAAATATTAGCCGTCACGTGTGAGTTCGATCCCCACTCGGACTTTAGAGGACTTTTAATTAAAAAAAAATCCATTATTTTAATTTTCAGTATCTGAAAAACCGGGGACTATGCTGACGATACGTGAGAAAGCGAAAACAATCATCTAAATGTATGTTTAATTTCATAGACATCATTCAAAAAGGAGTAGGTTCGACTGTATGTGTTTTTTTTGAAATAACATATCCTACGTAGTTATTTTCAAAGTAGTTTATACTAAACGATGCAAGTCGTCGTCTCAGGTAACATAACTTTACTGCCCATTGTTATTTAACTCACTTAGTAAAGTATCTCTAATTTAGCAAAGATTATACGTTTGACGTCGACTTACACTGCCGCAAATTATAGGATTTAAGTTTACTACCTACTGGTCACTGTTAGTGAAATCACTAAAAATGCAAGCCTTAAACGATCTATTATTTCGAAAATATTTATATATACGATTCCCGCTCGAGGAAATTAAGTATTTAATATTTTTACGTCCTTTCACTGGTGAACACGGCAAAGCGCGACGTTGAGTTCCGCCTCTCAACACGCTAACCCTTGTAAATTCGGAGGAAAGTGGGGAACTAAGCGTTTTAACCCTATGTTGCCTACCCTGCTATAGGTAGGTATATCTTGAAACCAATTTATTAATCGTCTCAAAATTTTGGTTAAATATCCTAAAAAATAGATTTTAAAATTTAAACAGTAAAATACCTGCCAGTAAGATACCCGTGCGCGCTAATTGCTTAAGCAAAGTTGACGTAATGTGCTGCCCCTGCCAAATAACAAGGTACTAGCATATAAAAAATTCTAAATATTTTTAGGCTATCGTCTCCAGAATTTGGCGGAAAAAACGGCACGCAGTGTCTTAACACTAGGTTCCCTCTGCCGACCCTAATGTGTGTGGGATACAAGCTGATAAGTAATAGTTTTATAACATCTGGAAATCTTATTTTCAAGACACTTTCTATAAGTACAAATATAACAAATTAATAATTACTTTTTTACCTTAAATTACAGCATTTAAGCCGAAAATAAGCTTTAACTTCAATTAATTCAAAGTTATCACACAGTAAACTCATAAGTAGTCCTCCGGATGTTATTAAGGGATTCCAAAATTTCAAATATTTAATTTTTTTTTGGTTCTGTAGCTGTGGTCATATTAATTATGCATTCTTAAGTATTAAATCTCCGACAGTATTACAGAAGAGACTGGCAGAAGAAATTAATTACGCTCTTTCAATTGTGGTCCAACAACCTGCTTTTAGTTATTAAATAAATATTTTTAAACGTAAACAAATTAAATATTAGAACACGTTTACTTTTTAAAAATACAAAAAAATATTTGCAGATATCAGTATGTAGTCCTCATTAAATGTATTTAGATTAATTAAATAAAATTAATAGTGTATGCCGAAAGAACATATTGTGTTAAGACACTTTACATTCAATTTCGATCGCTTATTTAGTGGAGGAACTTAGCGCCACACTAGGTCTGTTAGCAGAGTGAGGAATTGAAAATATTTCAACCCCCCATATGGGAAACGAACCGAATCCGAACTAATCATCCAGTTTACAGGCATGAGCTGAGCTACTGTTTCAGGATAGTCTTAAGTAATTTTTTTACAATATTACCTATAGAATATAATTTTATTAGGATCACTACTGTATTACTATACTAGAAATCTCCACTTTCCAAGGTTCCCAAGCAGGTGAACGTGTCAATCGCATCTAAATAACGTTCTCAGCACGAAACAGTCATCTATATGCATCCACTCGTAACTCGTATGTAACAAACAATTGCAGTATGCTAATCTAATATGTTGTTGTTTTTTCTCTTGTTGCAGCAAAACTTTTAAAACATTTAAAACATTTGATGTGAATTTGTCGTAATTTGGTTTAACTTAGGCTTAGGAGTTTTAAGGAATGAGGAAATCCGATTGTATATAATATTTTTATCTTTCTTTTAGTTTTAACTCTTAAACCCTAGCGTGACTCCCCAGAGAAACGCTATGGTGTTTTAATACACGTATAATCCATTTACACATTTAGATAAGAAATATATAATTATTTTAGTTAACTACAGCCACTTTTCATTGCGACTGTTTAAAACAAACTGAACTTTGATATTTGATCAAATAATGAGTGGCGTCCACTGACAATGAAACTAGACTATGATTTAGATAAATATTCCCACATTTGAAAAGGATGTTTATAGAAACTATGAAAACGTATGTACTCTGTTAATTTGAAGCCCACAGTTACCTATTAAGTACTAAATTTAATTATAAAGTAAAAAATAAAACCATTGAACATGTCTTATTTTTTTTTGCTTCACGCTTTAAGGATAAAGCGCATACATATGTAGCAGTGTAGGCAGAACGAACGAAAAGTGATGAGACACTTAATTCCCCACGCCCCGCTCAAATTTATTTTAATATTTAAATAATTTGTAACAAATTATTACAAAATTAACATATAGAAAAAGATCTTTAATATTCTTTTTTCACTTAAAATAAAATTCTAATACTCAAATATAAAACATATTCTTCATTAAATAAGAAACGGACGTTCGTGAAAGTATGTCTATTAAAATATTAGCATATAATTTCTATAGAATATTTCAATATAGCGTGATAAAATGGCCACTATACAAAAATTCGCTCGAGGTAGCGACGGCTCTTGAAAATGGAAGGTGGAAGGCTGTCAGTTTGAAAATTACTGTTTGCGTGATATACCTGCTTCCTCTTATTATTTTGCCTAAAATAAAACAACTGCTTAATCTTCATCCATGTATCGCATTTATGTTGAAAAACAGAATTTATAAGTGCATTCTCCACTAATCACTAACGGCACTCAATGTCGCGTTTTGTTTTCTTCTCAGAGATATTAATAAAATATATACCTTTTTTTAGTATTCCACACATAGCAGGCTAGGCAGAGGGAACCTGGAAACTAGTGTTAAGTTCCGTTCCCATTGAAGACGCTTCTGTGCCTTCTTTCCACTGGACTCTGTAGGCGTGTTGAGTGTTGGAACTCACCACCGGGCTTAGTCTCTTTAAAAAACGAGGATATGAATAAGAATCAAACCCACAACCGTCGCGATTACAATCGCTATCTTGTAAGCTTGGGCCACGACGCAACGGCAACAATACTTGTATTTAGTGTTTATCTTCCTCCTGGCATTAATCCCGGCTATTGCCAGGGTATGCTTTCCTACTCAACCTACTCCACTTTGCACGGTCTTTTGCATGTTTATGTTATTATTTTAGTTCCATGTACTTAAAAAAAATAAAACAAAAACCAGGAAGTACTAGGACAATATATAATTTTTTCCAATTAAATTTCCAACTTCCTATAGCATCTGTTTCCCATAAGGCACGTGTGGATCATTACCACAGTTTGGAATTACTGTAAAATTGCCGGTAATCAATGGAACTGGTAATTGAAAGTGACACGAAGGCAATGTAAATCAAATGTTTTTATGATACATTGTCGCTATTATTTTAAAATTTGATAGATTTTTTTTTATTTTTTAAAGTTAAAATGCTATTCACAAACTAAGATAGGGATAATATTTGGTCGGAACAAAAAAATAAGTTGCAAGAAACGTGTAAGTATTTTGGGGTAGCTCGATAAGAACGTATAGCTAATTAATTTGATAGAGCGTTTCTAAGTGACGCGGTTTCAAAACCCGATATTTTACAAATTCTATACTCTCCATTTTATATGTGGTAGAGAACGCACAGCGAGGACACGTCTCTCACGCAAAGCTGAAGTGTCTAACCTCTTACAGATCATTGGAATCCCCAACGATTCGAATGGACACTATACTACTACTAACTTTTGTTGTAATAAATTTTAAAGAACTTTAAAACGAAAGCTTCTTGTATACAAAATGTTGTAATTCAATCACGCAATGCACACCATTGTTTCCGAGACGCCATATTGGTTATTAATTTTCGTAAACATATATCCCTTTGAAAACGAACTAACTGTATCGGAAATCATTACCAGCGAAATTAATAATTGAAAAATGGCAACCAATGTCTGAGGTTACGTACCGTGAAATTTGGAAATTAATTTTATGTTCGACATATTATAATGATATAGCGTTTATGTCTTTAGATATAAAGTTCACTTTGTTGTTATTTTTAATAGTCTTTTTTTGGATCAAATTGTGTACAGGCTTGATCGACACGTTTCCCTTTTTGAGGTTTTGTTATGAAATTACATACTTTAGGCGAGTTGTTTTTTTAATTATATATAAACAGACGTAATAATGTATTAGCTTTATTAGTGTCACGTTACAACAGCATGGAATGATGTCGATTTTTTGAAAACGTTTTACTATGATAGGAACAGATGAGACCGTCGTGGCGTGGAGGCACATCGTCTAAATAAACACAACAGTTGTGGTTTTCGACAATTCCTTTTGTTGAAGGAATAATTTATTTTTATTTCCTCGCTCTGGTAACAAGACAAAGCACGGCGCTAAGTTCCGCTGCTGAACACGTAAACTTTTCTAAATTAAACGGAAAGTAGACGAAGTGTCTAGCACTAAATTCCTTCTGCCGACTCTGGTATAAGAAGGAAACAGCATGAAGCTAAAAAACAAATAAACTGAACGAGTTCGCAATTTTATTTCTGTGGACTTTGCGGTGTCAAGCGTATAATCCTGTCTTTTTCCATTCCCGTGGGAACTGAGACATCTTCTCTCACGTGCTGCTCTACAAATCTTAAGGAACCAATATGCTTCATCTTAGTTTTCAACACGCAGTGGTT
>FAPS01023289.1:3643-14292 GCA_900068365.1 Heliconius elevatus bari
AATACACTCCGTTCTCCACTTCAATATTACCTCTGCAATATCTAAATAATACCTCTGCAACATATAAGTATTGCCGCGGTATTATATAGAATACCAAAATTATATTGTTGGTAACATATGGGTGCATATAGAATGTTAGACAATAATTATTTTTTTGCTTCTCTGTAATCAAGTAAAATTATTACATAGTTATCAATACTATTTTAAAGATGTCAGTCTGTGAAAGTGCAACTAAGAGAATCCAACAGTGTGAAGATCTGATTATCATAAAATTAAACTTTCGCTCTAGCCTTATAAGTTACAACTTAAATGTGAATATATAATTTTAAAGAATTAAGTAATATATTTGAAAAAAAATTGAAAATTAATAAAATTGTATTTTAAAGTGTAAAATAATAATTACATAACTATATTTACTTGTAATTATAATCAATTGTTTGTAACATTCTTCCTTTGAAGACTCAGTTTATTTTGATTTTTAATTTGAATAAAATATATTATTTGTTTATTTCAATCAAGATAAAATTTATACTATGTACATTACAACAACAGTATAAAAACCAACTAGACTGAAATACGTTACAATAATGTCCGAAGTGGAGATGGACAGGTCACATAGTCAGGGAAATGGAAAAGTAGAGCAAAGAAATTTTGGCATCCTAGGGGCAAAACAACAAAGAAAGTATGAGATAAAATCACTGGTAGGCCAGCAAAGTATAGCCGTGGTCATATGCCACCTTATTCATTATAATAATATAATCACGTCTATCCTTCAAACATGTCGCTATCAGTATGACGTATAAAAATACGTAAAAATAGGAAATGTGTAAGTAGGTTGTTTAATGAAACACACTGAAATTATTATGCACAGTACATAATAATTTCAGTGGAAACTATTTTCTTGTTTTGTACTTTTTAGAGCTTGTAGTAGTCGAGTTTTAGTTTTAAAACTTTCTTTTTATCCATGAATGCTTTCTTATGATGTCATCGTGTAAAGTTATGATAACTTATAGACGTCTTATCAATACCCATTAAGTATATTGTGATGCTTCTTGAGTATGTTGTAAGTCTATTATAATCATAGTAGACACATATCAAAATTGCCAAATCTTACTTGCTTTAATCTTTATAATCAGATTTTGCTCTTCACTTGAATCTCTACAGTATGAAAAAAGGTTACTGTAAAGGCTCCTTCCATCTGGAAAAGTGCTTGAAAGCAAAATTAATTTCCTTAGCCAACCATACCCATCAATATATACAGCTACCAATTTTGAGCTGCAGGAGGACTGAAACCCTGAAACCATCACCTTACATAATATCAAAGGGCCGCCGGATCTAAGAAGATCGAAGGGAAGGTGGAAGCGGGCTGTTCCTATCTAAATGAGAGAGAGGGAAACAGACCAGCAACAAAAAACTTTGCCTACATCCAAACTGTATGTCTTCCAATCGGAACTTTGCGCTTTTGTTAGGGCTACTCAAATTGTGGCAGACAGTCCAACATTCTAACCGATTCTAGATCATCACTGGAACGTTTGAAGAACCCGAGTCAGTCCACTTTATAGTTAAGGCATTTAGGAAAAATTTAAAATCATAGGACAAGGGAGGAAAATTAAACTTTTTTGGCTGAGGGCATTTGTGGATACTGCAGAGAATGCACATGCTGATGAATTAGCGAAAGATGTAGCACTCACAAATACTGCCCTGAACTATGATTATAAATTACACACACACTTACACATTTATTTCCCCACATTACCACACCCCCACATGACTAGATTGCCTATCTAGTAGAGACTTTTTAGTGTGAAGCCCACCTTTTGAAAATATTTTTATGAATATAAAATTGCACACCATTGTGCAATAAAGGATAAATACCTGAATCTAAATCTCCTATTGGCTGCAATCATATCATAGTCACTTCTTTGTTCTGTAATGTCTTCGGACTCTGGAAGTTGCTGGTCCACCATGTATTCCTCATATTGATTGTTAGATTTAACATTGTGAATGATTGATCTAAAAACTTGCTTACACAAAGGACATTCTGCTTTTACCTGAAGTAAAATAGTAAGTATAACAATATTACCTTTTTTTACCTTCACGCAAGAGATATGGAGCGAAGCAGGTATATAGCAGGGTAGGCTGGGAGAATCTAGTGTTATGACACTCCTTGTCCTTTGTCTTGTAACCAGAGTAAAGAATGGAAAATATTTAATTCCTCCAAGTGGGAATCGAACCCGTAACCATCTACAATCAGACAGCCTTAATGTTAGTTAATTTAAAATATTTGAAGTTTATGCAAAATAGATCTATTAAGAAAAACACTGATTATCATTTCTTTACTAAATAATAATAATGTAACTCAAACAGACATATTTTTAGCAATATTTTCAAATGGTCTCTAATAATTTTGTTTGTGTGATAAATTTCAAAACTATATACATTAAGGTTACTTAAATTTTATCTCATCAATAATCAATTAAATTTAGTATATGTATATATTGCTATTTTTATGTTTCATTTTATTTATAGATCAAGAAAATTGTATAAAAATCTACTTACTCTGCTCCAAGTAAGCAAGCATTTGAAGCAAAATTGATGGAGACAAGAGTCAGTAAAGGATTTATTGCGGCATGTACCAAGACATATGGCACAATTGGGTGGTGGGGAATTTCTTCCATCTTCAGGAAGAGGAATCTCATCTAGTTTCTTGTCATTGTTAGAATTTGGTGGCTCACTTAAATCAACTTCTGTTTTAGCCTCCATGGCAGTATACTTCTAGCTAAAATAACAACCGGTTCTAGAATTCTTATATATTATTTAGAGTTACAATCCCATCTACATATAAATATACATTCATATAACATAAATATGTAACAAATAAAACTATTATTGAAAGATCACAACTTCATTTAACATTACGATTTTAACAATAAATATCTACACTCAAATAATTATTAATATAATTGCATTAAACAATTAAAAAGGTGCTTTTTTGAAAATTAAAATCAGAAAAAATTATACATTCAGAATGAATTCGTATACAATTTACGTGTCTACTTTAATATATGTTACCGAGATTTTTAAATACTTATTGCAATTAAGTCATTATTTGTATATGGTATAGTAACAATCAAAATGTAGTTTATAACAACATAAGCTTAAACATTGTAAAAATGGCAATGTACATTAAATCTCAGAATGCTTTTAGAGTAAGGTTTGTCATATACTGTCTTGAAATCTTGACAAACAAGTCTAGTCAATGCAAAATAAGTCATCGATTACCTTTTCATATGTGTTGAACAATCAATAACATTTACGTGGAATCATCCGTACCACACCTGCAAATCAGTGTTTTTTCATAAAATTATATATTATATTATCGTAGTGCGTGATAGGTGCTGTTGTACAATTTACAATTTACTTGTATCTTGACAAGAAACGCACTAATGTTTACACATTAAAAATGCAATCAATTATAGTAGTATTACTTTATACTCTTTAAGTAATTTCATGAGACTTTATTTGGTAAAATTATTAAAATGTAATAGAGTATATTTACGTACTATAAGGAAGTATAGTATAGAAATAACATGCGATACCGCAACCACTCTTTGACATTTTATTATTTCTTTGTATTTAACATTTTGTTATTAATATTGGAAGCTTTGGGCTTTTGCTAGCTAGCTATTTTTTCCTACAAAACAAATTGAATTCCATCTATTAGAAAAAATAAATTAAATGTAACACATTACATTTCGAAAACAAAAGACATTTCCTTGAACTTAAATGATCAGTCACAATTTTTTTTAAATTTATCACTTGTTAAATATTATCTACTATTTTTATTACTTATTATTTTTAATAATGTTTTATTCAGCAATAAAAGAAATATCAATAGTAATTTCTAATATACAGATATTTATGGTAGCCCAGTCACATCCTTATCTAAACTATTCTGAACATTACGTGTGATAGTAATAAAGATTGTAACAGTTGTCAATATTTAAATGACCGACCTTCATCATGTCTTCTCCATTTTACGTGAGATTGATGTGATACTTCACGCTTCAACTGGCACGCCGACGAACCATAAGTAAATAAACAGAAAGGGAACACAATTAATACTAGCAATACTTTTTTTTGATAATGTCAAAGTCAATATACTTCGACATTGTCAAATTTTCCACGATCATAATAAGTTTAGAATAGGAATTTTCAGGAGTAAGAATAATAAAAGATTACATTTTTTCTCACAATCAACACGAGATGGGAGTACTTAAAAAGGTTGCTCAAGTTATTGTTCTGTAATTGTTTCGTTTGTAGCAGATGTTGTGATTATATAATTGCAGCGTATACGATAACTATAAAATATAATTAAACTATAAAGGTTTTCTATAGATTTAAGTCATCAAAAGTCTAAATATAGAGTAAAAAGTGGAAAGTATACATTATAAATTACGTTTCGTAACAATATATTAAGAAAATCATATTCTTATGTTTTAGACTACAGGCCTAGTTGGCTTAGCAGTAGCTCCTAATCCCCATCATACACTAGGAGCGCTCTACGGAAAAATCCTTCGAACACTGCAGAAAATGCCAGAAGCATCTGTATATCGAAAGTATACTGAACAAATAGTTAAAGAGAGGGCTGCTGTCTTAAAACAGGTAAATTAATTTGTTAGGTTATTGTTTCATATTTTTTATTTATACAAAAATATTTATTCTCTTTCTGCTTTACGCTGTATTGTGCCTTAACTCTGCTTGGCAGAGGGAACTCTGCCAAGCAGAGTTAGGAAGTGAGTGTTGAGGAACTCCATTCTCCACATTCTGCCAATTTTTTGAGGCTAGTGGCAATACTCAACAATGCACTTTGTCTTAGTACCAGGGCAAAGAAATAAAATTATTAATAAATAAATATTACAAATAGTTTTATTTTTTAATAAATTGTTTTTTAATGGCATCAATATAGGAAGAAAAAAAATGCTTGTTTTTGTAAATTTCAGACCAAAGATACATATGAAATTGAAGCCAAAATCAACTGTGGTCAAGCAGAAGAATTAATAGTCCAGGCAGAGAATGAATTAAATTTGGCTAGAAAGATGTTGACATGGAAGGCATGGGAACCTCTAGTTGCAAAACCACCTAAGGGCCAATGGGACTGGCCTCCAACTAAAGCTTAAATTCTTTAGCAACCATACATTTAATTATTACATAATTTATTTAACTTGAAATAAAACAGAAAGTAATAGAAATTAAATAACATTTTTATTTTCTAAACAAAATCTTTAGAAATAATGGTTCACCTTTTGTTTAATATATCATTGTGTGCATATTAATAATATCAATTTTCAACAAACAATATTACATAGATAACAACAAAGTTATATTAATGCCAAATATGACATAATATTACTTTTCTCATAAAAATTGACAGATTTTAAATGTGTGTAAATTTTTTGTGTTTTTTTAAATAAATTTCTTAAATTTTTTAACTTATCAAAAAATAGACACCTTATAAATACTGTTAAGTACATAAATCAAATACACTAAGCTATTATGCATTCCTTGTATTTATTTTAAAGAAATCATTAAATGCATAAATTTTAAGCTATTTTTTAGTAAAATAATAAATATTGCAATATAACAATAAAGTTATACAATCAATTCATTTGAGTGTGGTTCCAGTATTCATCTATGCACACATAATATCCAAGTTTTAAACCCAAATAAAGAAGTAATTTCATAATGTATACTATAAAACTATTTTTTACAGTACAATCTTAATAAGACAACAGACACACTTAAACATAATAAAATTTCATACAAGTGACACCTAAGGTACATAAATAAAGAAGATAGTTTTACAACTAGAGATATACATCATCATAAATTACATTACAAATTAAGGGAAGGGAGGACGGGGTATCGACAAAGTGTGTCAATGGTTTCAAAGGAGTTGTGATTTCTTAAATATAATATCAAAGTATTAAAATACAAAAATCATGTAAATAATAGTTACTTCAGAAATGCTATTCTTATTTAATAATTTCTATTTACAATTGCAAAACGTGATATTACACTAGGTAGCAGTGGATCTCACAAATGGGACCTTTGTGAAGGTTGCAGGTCTGAAAAATTATTGAATTTTGGTGTCGTAATTTATGGAATGCTTGCTATAGATAAAACGTGACTCTTAGAAGTAACTATTACTATAAGTAAAGTAGTAAGCTTCATATAAGTAAAAACATTTACAATGAAAAATATTATATAAAGAACAGTCAAGTATAGAAGTATATGCAATAAAAACATATACAAGGCAAATGTAGCAAAATATATAAAGCTCATAATTTCAGTGTATGTAATATAATAGTAATCTTCATTAAGCACAGTAGTTTATAAATATATTCAAAATATACAGTAAATTAAAAATGTTAATAAAAAAAAAATAAACTTACACCAATACAGCACAATCAAACTTTTTATTTATATTTGAACAACAAATATAAAAGCTTAGAAGTTATCTTATGTTGAAAAATAAATCTAGCCCTAATTAAAAAAGAAATAAATATGTTGTAGACGTAAATGCATTCTTTTAACTATTGATTTAAAATGCTATTTGTTTGACTTGGAATATCTATAATACATCTTTGGCATGTCACTGCAGCACATCAAGTTGTATTACATCATCATTTTATCTTAAAAATTAAATACCTCAATGATGTATTTAAAATTAAATTAATATGCTATTTCACATATAATATTTGGCACAGTGTAATCATATGAAATATTTGTTAATAAATCAATAAAATAGCCAAAACAAAAGCATATAACAAATTAAAACTTTACAAAATTCAAATTAATCTCATTGGTACATTTGTAATATGTTTAAACATTAAAGGTTATCCAAAAATAAATCCCACATTAAGGAGGGGATGAAACAACTGAATGACAATACTAAATCACACTATTATGTAACATTGAAATTCACCACTGCTGTGTTAGATCTAAAATTGCAAAATACTTGTTATGGGCAGGGGATCTCACAAATGTGATTGACCAGCTGTGACAACGAGTATGCTGTTGTGCTGTGACATATTTTGTGGATAGCCACATATGTGAAGAAGAAATTATCATTTATATCTATATATAAACTATAAATTACCGTTTATTACTGCAGGGCACATGCAAATTACAAATGAGTAATAAACTATTTCATTTAAATATTTGTTTATACAAATTGATAATGGTAATTTACATTTCAAGCTATTTAAACCAGATTAATTGCATATATTTTGGTATTCAAAAATACATGTACTACAACTGTATATAGTTTAAAATGTATCTTTGAATACTAAAATAGACACAATTAGTGTGGTTAAAATACTTTAATTTAAAATGAGTGAGAATTAAAAAGCAAAAACCGTACACCTTATTATATGGTATTTATAATGGTAACTTTCTAATTACAATTTATATTCTCTTATTTTGTGTTCAAACTAACCAATGTATAGAAAAAAAGATAATATGACTAAGTTAACTTATTTTTTTTAAACTTAATACACTCATTTCTAAAAAATAAATAACTATATAAATAACTCATTTTACAATACTTCCATTTGAACTCTTTCGTTTTGAAATTAATTAAATAATAAAATTAAGTAGATGTAACACCTTTTCTAGCTACAAGCAAGTTTAACACGGGGTGTTTTTTAATGTAACTGACTGCTTTTTTGTGTGTAACCATTGTAAAATCGTAACCATTGCATTGTAGAATTTTATCATGCATTCTCAATCCTGATTTTGCAGCTGGACTACCTTCATGTACTTCAGTAACATAAATTCCCTAGAAAATAAGTCAATAATAAAAATAACTATGTTAGCAATGTTGTTATTACTCAAAATTGTTATAATTCTATGAAAAAAGAGAAGGAAAATATATGTTTTTCTCACTTACATTGTCTGTGTAGCCCTGAGGGCTTTTACGATAATCTTGATCAATACCACCGCCTATTTTGAAACCGCATTTCATGACTTCCCGCCCCTCTGCATCAACACCAGCCTCTTTTTGAAGGGTTATAGGAATCTGTGTAACATTAGAAGTCTGAAATATAGTGGAAGCAAAGATATAAGAAACAAAACAAGAACTGGGAGTGGTCTTACACTTAAACATTCCATAGCCGTTCCGGCTTGGTGTTGAAATGCCATTTTCGCCATGGTGCTGGTTTAATATAACTTTTAGCCAAGCGATACGAATAATAACTTATGTATATTTACGAAATTCTATGATTTGATAATAATTACAAGCGTATAGCTACACTAGCACACATTTGACATAAGCACAGATTCATGATATTTCATATTCATAACTTACAGATTATTATTAGACACTTCATATTAGATACCAAATAAATTTTTAATTTGTAAAACGCACATTTAATGTGTAAAATTAATATCAAATACACGGATTTAACATTATAAGCAATAATATTGTGTAATTAAGTGTTATGTTCTATATATAACTTTAAATTATCTTTTTTGTCAATTAGTATGACAAGTATGAGATGATAGCTCGGCGTACATTATACATTGTTCGGGCAGATCTTTTTGGGAAAACGTAGGTGTATATGTATCTGAAAAGCAAAGCCAAATTGTCGTGAAAAAGTAATTCACACCAAAACACCAATTGGCCCTGTAGGGTCCAGCCTCATTTGGAGTACTAGTCGCATCTCTGGGCTGGTGCACTCCTATATCAGCTTAAATCTTTTGATTGTATACAACGTAGAGGGGATCTTCTACAAAAGGGATTAGGGATCTTCTTGGTCAGCAGTTTAAAATTATCAAAATAAATAACTATAAGAGACACATTACAAAAGATTGTTGGATTTGTCATCCTGATAAATGTCTTAGGTAAATTGCTTCTCGGTCTTTTCATCATATGCGTTGCGACTAACCTCGTGCCGATAGTCAATTCAGTTAACGGTGTTACAGTGGATAATACAAGAAGCGAATTTACGAGAATTCAATACGTGGTACTCTACTACTGTGCGATTTCGTAGGTACTTTCTTCCACGAGCCACGCAACTTTGAAATGGTTTACCTTCAGCGTTTTCAGGTCGATACGACCCGGGGTACCTTCAAAAGCGTGGCTATACCCATCTCAAACGACAACGCACCTGTAGCTTCATGGGGTCACATGGGGTCTTGGTGATCATTTACCAACAGGTGACCGGTACGCTCGTTTGCCTTGTCTTTTTCTATTAAGAAAATGGTGAGAATTTGAGACGGCTTGTATGGTTAGAAAGTTCCTCGCTCTGGCTTACGAAAAACGGCCATTTTTTGCCGATCTCCACTGAAGAGGTTTTTTATATTTTCAAATATTTTTTTTATGCTCAATTTATATTTAAAATGTGAAACAACTCGTATGTATAATAAAGGAATATGAATTACGGTACTGTAATCTTATCGTTCCGTTTTTTCCCTAGATATTAAACTATATTAAATTGACACGCCTATAGGCCTATAATGTCATTTGTCAATATTTTAATGTAATTTGTCTTGTAAATTGTAAATATTACGAAATTAACTTAGAAAACATCTTCCTTTTATCTGTTTGAATATTTTCAATGTTTAATTAACAAAAAAAAAATGGCTAACGGTGAATCTAGGCACGTTTTTCGTATACTAATAAGGAATTTTATTAATTCTTTAAAACCTCGGCAAATCCAGGGAAATCATATAGGTAAATATTTCTACTTTTAGCTTGTGTTAATGTATGTATTAGATTTTATAAAAAAATATTTTTAGGTAAGGACTATATTGGTAATAAATATTTCGAAATCCCCGCGGATCCAAGCAGAGGGAAAAGAAATCCGTCTCGATGGTATGATCCGCCAAAAGGTCAAGATTTCCAGGATCCAATTCCTGCTGAATGGGAAGCTTGGCTTAGAATGAGAAGGTGATAATATTATCAATAGCATAATGTAGTAGTTTACATGAACGATAATTCTGAATATATATTGCTTTTAGAAAAGAGCCACCTTCAGAAGAAGAGATAGCCAAAAATGTAGCTATTGCTGAAATGAAAAAAATAAATGCAGCTAAACTTGAAGCAAAGAGATTGACAGAGGGTGGAGCTTTGCCAACACCGGCTGAAAAGGGTCATGAATCTTTTCCAACTTATTCAGAATATCATGGAGGAGATCCAAACAATGAATTCAAAAAGTAAATTCTTCTAGTGTGTATTTATGTGTGTATATTAGTAATTCTAATTATAGTTAATAAAAGCATTAAATATTAGTATGTATTTTACTCTTCGAGGTCTAAAGCCTCCTTGGGCCTGCCATAACAGCCTTACATTTCTCTTGCGTTGTTCTGGCTAATATTTTAGCATAAATTTTACTATGCAACCTATTCAAACTGATAGCCCTAATCTAGTCTAAAATGCATAACCCACCATATTTGATAATCTCAGCACCACCATCGGCATCTTTGCAAGCAGCCACAGTGCTTGAAATTTTTTCAAGGATAGAATGCCCTCTTCACTACCCACCCGGTGTCGCTGCAAAACCGGTAGGGCTAATATAATAGCATTAACCTCAAGTTTGAAAAAAATTATATACTAATATATATTACTAATTATTTATCGATTT
>FAPS01023313.1:3637-15983 GCA_900068365.1 Heliconius elevatus bari
CTGTCGGAACGGAAAAACAAATGAACAGGTGAAAACGAGTGAAACCGAGTGAAAGTTGAGTTGAGATGAGATGAACGACATGTGGACGCGTTGGTGTCCTCAAATGTAAGCACGGAATCGTATGTCTAGGGCTAAGGATAACAGTCAAATATCTGAAATGAAATCGCGACAAAGTTTGTAGTCTCAGTGTAATATAAATATCGTTTGTGATGAAAAATTAGACATTGTCAATACCTACGTAGCAGTCTACTGGCTGCTACGAAACGACTACGAACAAGACGGTTACTTCGTACTCAGAGTTTAACTCTTAATTCATATTAACGTCGCCCCACATTTAATACATTAATTACATTCAATGGAAAACATCTAATGGATCCACCAATTAAATAAATATCCTACTATTTGATAGCGATAAGAAGCAAAAATATACAATTGTAATAACTAAGCTACAATTGTATCCGGATATATATATATGGCAACATTTAACATTCACATCGAATTATTAATCTATTACATATTAGTGCGGGCAGGTGCCCCCAGTGCCTAGTGCTCGAATGAAGCTCCGGCGTGAGCTCGCGGGCTCGTCCTCGCAGTGTTTGTCTATGTTTATTCGTCGGTACTACTGTAGCATAAACAACTCGTCTATAATAAGCGACATCAGCGCGTAAAATATTGACAAATCACTACACTTTATCAATTTCAATTAAGATTCAATAATTCAATGTCCCGATCGTTTTTAGTAACTCTAATTCGGTAATATCAGCATTACTGTTAAATATGTATACTAGCAGGACATGAGCCAGTTTATTCTTATCTACGTGTTATGAAGATATATGCCAATGAATATGGAATTCAATACGATTCAAGAGACGACCGAATGTAAACTGTGTGCGTCTAGCCCAAAATAATTAATTATTATGGATTATTCTTAAATATAATCTTACTTCGAAACAGTTCATTTGACCATCAATACTATTACTTTATTTAATAAACGTAATATTATTTAAAGAAATCTAAAATAAACTATGTCTTACAATAATAAATGCATAGATTCAAATTGTCTAATCTAACAATCAATGGACATATCAAAATCTTAATCTGATAGGTATCTTACTACTCTTTAATTTAATATATATATTTTTTCAAGAAACAATTTTTAAAAATTAAGGAAATAAAAAATATAAAAAGATCACAAATGCTCAGAGTATCTCGTTCAAGCTAGACGCACGAGAAGTTCTACTGCAGGAAGTAACGACAAAACATCTTCAAGACACGTATCAGCACAATGTCCTAACCTTGGATGTTCGCAAAATGACCCTTTGTAGGCCTTGTTTATATCAAGGCCGTGACCATCGACGTGAATCTACGCTATGGTTTAAGTAATATTTTCTACGAAAGAAGAAGTATAAAGTATTATGAAACAATGGACAAATAGAAACAGAACAACCATTGCGCGGACCCACATTGAGATACAGCGGCAACAATTTTTACCAATTTCTAATGTCCGAAGACGTGGCGAGGAGAGGTTATACACTACATACACTGTCGTTGCGGCGCTATTCGCTGCCTTTCCTCGCTGTACAGGACAATAAGGTACAATCAGAATAAAAAGGCAAATAAAAAAAGGGAAAGGCGGCCAATATTCCAGCATATACGTACCAAGCTAGGTACACAGCGAACCACGTGTAGGAACCTCAGAACAGTCAATTATGTATGATGGCATTCTCGATTGAGTTCTGCACGCCTTAAAACCGAATATTTACAATATAAAATAATTTTTATATCAATTTATACTTAACAAACATGTACTTAAAACTAACACATCCCATCTAGGCCCATTCAACCTTGACTATTCCGATGAGTATTGCCAAATATTGCACATAACAGATGTAAAAAATACCGCCAGTCAGTCCAATATACAGTTATCTACATTTCAAAAACACTCTAAAATTACACTTGCGTAAAATGATATGCAAATACAAATTCAAAATAACTCAAATTTATTTCAAAACATAAGATCCCATATATCGCTGCAGGCGGAGAAAGTTGTAATGGCAACATTACAAAAAATATCATAATATTTTATATGTTCACTTGTCGCCATACAAACATTTTTTAATAGACAAAATGCATAAAAAAATAACAGATTAAAAACTTATTAATATAAAAGAAAAACATCGTTTTATACGGTATTTGGATAAAGAATATAATATATTAAATCATATAATATATTAAATTAAAAAAATATAAATGTAAATTAATGATTTTCTGTTATCCTTTCAATCAAAAATCTATAAGCAAAAGTAATATTAAAAAAAATAAAAAATTACATACATCTAAGATTTGCTGTCATCCCTCTCAAAGAATTATTATTAACTAATATTTTTGAATTTATTTTCAATCACCACATTTATAACTTTCGATTGAATCTAAGCCATGAGCCATTACTAATAATGAAGTAACGTTAGAGTTATTATTTACTGGTAGGGCAATGGTACTGGACTAAACTGAGTTAAATTGGATCAATGAAAATTATATAAATAATCTGATTAGAAGCCCTGCTTCAATAATATATATTTATTTTAAAAGATAACTTACCTAGGTCTTTTATATATAGTTTAATTACTTATATTTATAAATTAATTAATTAAATTATTAATAAGTCTTTTAGAAATTAGCAGCCAAAAAGTCAAAACAGTGCTAGTGCCCCACCAGCATGCATTGAGCATGTGATGCATTGTGATAGAGCAGCTTTGGAAAATAATATACATGTACAATAATATACAATGATAATATACTTAATGAGATTCCACATTATGAGGCACAAAGTAAGATAGTAACATTAACAAAAATATATAATGTGTTATATTATTATTTACTTGTGCACCACAAAATGCACAACAATATACATCTTAGAGTAATTTTAAGTTAATCATTGAGCTTTCGATTTATACAAATAAATAATGTAATAAACTACATCAAGAATTAAAGGAGAATAATATTAATTTAAAAAGTTCTTATTTACAAGTAGTATTATTCTTATATTAACTGTACACTCGCGTTCATTGTTCGCCCGAAAATCGCGACACTTAGGTTTTTCGCTTATGTGGTTTATATCACCTCACTTCACAATGTTTATTGACTGCGACCGGCAGCGACGCTGCACCGGTGGCGGAAGTGGAGGCGGAGGAGGCAGCGGGAGCGGGAGCGGAAGCGGAACCCAAAGAAGACGTAGAAGGCGTGGACACCTGAGTGGTCTCTGCACCCTGTTTCATTACGTATTCCGATACGCCCTGAGAGCTCCGCGCTAGTTTTAATCGAATTGGTGTCACCTTGTCTGTGCGTATCCTGCGCATCGTGGACGCCTCCGCGCTGAAATTCGGGTCTATCGCTAGTGGGTCTGGAGCCGTGGGGTCGTAGTCGAATGGGTCCACCGTGGGCTCCGGTGCCGCCGCCGCCGCACTCGCCAGCGTCCCGCCAACTTGAGCGTTTGCCGCTTTCCGCTCTTCGTCATTCGTACGCTTAATTTTAATAATTAATTTTGTAGCACTCTCACTTTCACTGTTTATCACTTGCAATTTCTCCTTTTCAGATTTCTTCTCCTTTTTCTTTTTGCGTTTCTCGCTCTTGTTAGGTTTGTGCTTCTTTACTTTCTCGTCCTCCTCGAAATCCGCCATTACCTTTCGTCGATACTTCATACTTTCTCGCCTCAAGTCTTCAAAGCTTGGTTTGTGTATGCTTTGGAGACGTTTTTTAGGCGGGCGGAATTGAAAGTCGGATGGTTCTTCGCTTACTTGTTGAACTGTATTAGATCCCAATTTAATTTTTAATTTTGGAGCTACAGGTGACGAGGCTCGTGAAGGGTTGGATTTGTTAGTAACTCGCGCGCGTCTCTTGTGAGCCGGACCTTGTGCTAAGAGACTAGACAATTTGTCATCCTCTATGTTCATACTCAGTTGTAATTGCCTCAATTCTCGACAAACCCCACCGGTAATCTTCCGTTTCTTCTTTTCTACAGGTGCATCAGTAATTTTGTAGTCTTCTCTTGTAGGTATACTAGTCATGGACGCAACAGCTTTAGGTATTGTGATGACGGCGCGACCCAACGGCTGTGGCACAGGCGGCGGTGCTACTCCCATGGTAGAAGCGTTTGTTGGATCATCCATATTCATATCCTGCGTCCAATATTGTCGCAGTAATTCTTTTTTACGCATACGCCTCAGATTTGGGGTCCCACTCATCATCGAGCTCGTGGAACTACTCGATGTATTTAAAGAATTCGCATTAGACTCATGTATTGGAGCGGGTGGTTGTGGAGCTACCGGTTGTACGGAACTCGCATAGTTGGCGTCTAAGAACGGGCCTTTAATTTTCACTTTCAGTTGATTTCTGGAATCACTTAAAGACACTTTCGGCAGTTGTGAGTGAGTAATCGTTTCTTTTGCGGATTCGTTAATTTCTTGCACTGAGGCGGCCACGGGCGGACCTGGTTTCGGCTTGCTTGCCATTAGTGCTGAATGCAGTTGTTTTTCCATTTCTTCATCTATTTCTCCCAGCTGTTGATCTGCTGTGCCACTTGCAAAAGCTAACAAATGACTGTGATAAGCGTCAGTAACGGGCGGTACTGGAGTCTCAAACGGATTATTGTACGTACGCATATCAACGGGTCCAGGTAAAACTGGTTGTACTTGTGAGAATCCAGGGCCTCTTTCGGCGTTGGATTTATTAGATGGTGATGGCGCATCTTCAATTGGTTCAGGAGTTGAAGTCTTTATATCTTTGTTCTCACTAACGGGCCGTTTGGTCGGCGGAGAATCTGCACGGGGAGATTGCGAGGAATCTTTATACGAGTGTTCGGATTTCCTATCATCTCTATCAATTGATTTCCGTCTCTCTCTGAGTGCCTTAAGATCTACACCATCATTAGCTATATCTTCATTAAAATCATAGACAGTTCCAATTAATTTATTCTGTATTGAGTTCCTTAAATAATCCGCCGGAGGATAGCCTTGTCCTCGACTCTTAGAACGACCTCGACCTCTTTGACTTCTATTACTCTTATTACTAGCGCGTTTGGTGCTCTTAGAAGAGTCGCTTTGCTTAGGTGATATGCCTGGACTCTTACCAGGTGATTTACTTGGAAATTTAGTGTGTAGCTTCATTTGCTTTGGAGATGACTTTGATGATGGTGGTTCTGACTGTGGCAAGCTCATATTAGTCTCACTACTGTCCGTAGAAATTTTAGTTGGAGCTCTTGTATTGCTTGTTTCATTGTACGAGTCTACACTGATACTAGGACTCGAAACAACGTGTATTGACAACTTATCACTACCTGTGACATCAATATCGTCACGCGGAGAATCAAGGGGCTTCTGTGTGGGTGACGCTATCATTGCGGTAGTCAGTGCTATATTTTGAGAGGAAGAGGTAAATGCAGCACACAATGGGAATGTTTGTTTAGGTATAGGTTGTAATAAGGGTGTAGCAAACGGTAACCCAGTAGCATATAGTCCTGGGGCCGGTGAGGGCAGTGACAATTGAGAAGAAGCACATGTACTAGGACCGAACAGAGGCAAAGAACCCATTGTGCCCAAAAATGGTGACGCTTCCGGGGGATAACTTGTATATTGATTTAGTGGCATTGTCGGCTCAACTCGGCATGAATAAGCAGGCATTGGAGGATAAGCATCAATTTCAGGCAGTACCGACCCTTGGCGAGAGTCACCAATAAGGTGTGATTTTATATTGGCCCTTTGTGAGCAAACAGACCCTTCGGAATTTGTACTCGAAGCTGAAGATCTACGTGTTGTTATCTTGCTTTCACCCCATTTCGAAGCATGTCCCATGTATGGAGACGAGATTGTCGCACAGTCAGAATGTATCACGGAGTTATTATTGTCATAGGTTTGATTATCTTGAGTAAGCTCCTGATCGTTACTATGCACAGAATGATCGACTACCGACAATGATTGTGAATCGTCACTCTGTTTAGATAAGGATATTGAATCTGTAACTTCTGATATTGAATGAATTGATTGAACAGTAGTTGGTTCTTTAACATCTTCTATATAAGAGGTGGTATCATATTTTGATTCACTGGATTGATCTAATTGGTTTTCATTATGAGAGATACTTAAATCTACCCACTTTGTATTTGAGGCAGTTTCATATTTTGATTCGTTAATTGGATCTAATTGGCTTTCATTATGAGGTACACTTAAGTCAAACCACTTGGTTTCATCTTTATTTTCTGTAAGCATCTCTCTGGATGCATCTATGCACTCTGTTTGCTCTGAATAGTGATTACTATTTTGGTTCTCTTTTGGAGAGGTTCTTTTGTCATGTAAATCAAATATGACGTTCTTATTATGTTCAGTCTTTTCACCATCGGACATTATATCAGAGTTTTCATTTCTTGCTGTTTTTTCATTAATTTCATCCTCTTGCATTACAGTCTCAGCTGGTGCTTTCTTATTTAATTGCATTCTGAGTCTGTCGACTAAGTTTAATGTTTCTTGTACGCCTTGTTCTTTAGAATCTTCTTGTAAGAAAATCTCAGGATATGAAGTAAATGGTTTCATCATTTCTTCGTGATTAAAACCTTCATCTACTGCTAGAATATCAAATTCAAATAGCTCATTGTCTTTGGGTTGTGGAGAGAACATCGTCCTATTTGGGAAAGGATTAACTGCTGATGGTATTTTCGCACTTTTGGATATTTCGACACCTTGAACATGGCTAGAATCTTGGGTAATATATTTCTTATCAGTATCCAATAAAGAACGCTTCCTTTTATTTCTAGTAATTGGGTTATCGACATCAATGGGATCAATTGTTCTTGCATCCATTGGAGTTTTAGGAGATTTAATCATAGTGTTCTCATTTAGGTTAGCTTGGATTTTGGCGATCATTTTGATACTACTTTTATCTGCGCAGTCAGAGTCGAGTGATTTATCTTCTGTCATATATTTCTCGTGATCACCCGGTTTTTCAACTGGCGGCGGATTAATGTTTGGACTAGGAGCTTTTGATAACCAGTTCTTATCAGCATCTTCGAAATCATCATTGGTTGGTACATGTTTCTTATCGATTATATCAAGAGGAGTTGAATCTCCCAAGGCAGCATTTTTTTTCTTAATTGGTGATAGACAAGGTTCCCGATCTGTTGACAGAGACTCATGCCGACTAGAAGAATGTCTATCTACTGATAAGAGTTCTCGGGTATCTTTCGGTGATGACAGAATGGGTTTGTCAACTAGCTCTTTAACACTCATTCTTCTATTTGTGGTTGTTTTGTGTTTTGATTCGACACTTTTCCTAGGACTGGTTCTTTTTAAGGATGTGATTTCGTTTTCACTTGTTTTATTTTTCTCTTCCTTAATATCTTCAATTGAAACACTGCGTCCTTTAGGTTTTATTGGCTTTGAAGGTTTTATATCACTTTTTGGGACAGCTATTTCTTGGGTATCATTTTTTATATTTATCTCCTCGTCCGTTTTCCGTTTCTGAGTTGTAGGTTCAGCGGACTGGAGGCTCTCTTTTGGAATCTTGTTGGGTGTAGAGGAATGTTGAGATCCGGAGAGGTCTCTAGATGGTTTTCTCGGTCTGGCATCAGACTTATGAGGCATATTTCCGCTTGTAGTAGTGCTTCGGGTCCGAGAACGTGTGGAAGCGCGCGTGTCATTGGGTCTGCACGATTCCTCTCTTTCAACAGGTGACGATGTAGCCCCACAATCGGACCCCCGTTCGGAAGTTTTAAGCTTCTTGTCAGGGGCCTTGCGTGGGGACTTATCAATTGAGACACTTTTCCTTTTGCGTCGTCTGCGGGGACGCTTTGGAGAGGGACTATCGGACCCTGAAAATCTCGATCCTTTAGAGCTGTCAGAATCACTCGTGGCACTAGTTGAAGACAATGGTCTTGACACCTTGTCAAGAAAGGGCAAGTCCACAGTTGGTCTAGAGCCAGGAGGGGAAAACATTGACGGCTGTCTAGTAACAGGTTTGATCTCACGAGCTTTAGCTGTAGGCTTCATGCTGGGCTTCTCTGGCTCTTCGTCTGAACTAGATGACGAAGAATAGCTGCTGCTACTACTATTAGATGATGAACTGGAGCTGTCTTTAACTGGAGATTTCGAGCGTTTTAGATCTTCCTTTTTAGGAGAACATTTTGCTTCACTCTTGTCTGTCTTATCATCTTTCTTTTTGTCAATTTCATTTTCCGCAACAGGACCTTTAGATCCCATCCCACTCTTAATGTGTGCTGCTGCCTTTTTAGCAGCTTGCCTTTGCGGAACATATGTATAAGGCTCTTTATTAGAAGATTTTTTCTTGCTTACTCTTTCTGGAATATCCTTAGGTTCCTTTCCTTTAGATTTAACTTTAGGCTTAGATTTAGAATCATCGCCACTTACTTGTTTGTCCTTTTCGTCTTCTTTTTTAACAACAGTTGTAGAACGCATATTTTCAGAAGCTTTTTTAGCAGCTTGTCTTTGAGGAACTATTAAATCTGTGGGATTATCTTTTTGTTTCGCAAATTTAATATTCTCTTTATTTTTTGCCTCATCATCTGAATCATTTGCTTTAATAGGTATTTTCTTATCCTTGTTTGAAGGTTTCCTTCCTCTCTTTTTAGGACCAGGTTTTTCTTCCACATGTGTTTTCTTTTCTGGTTGAGTTGGAATAAATTCTTTCATTGCCGCTTTAGTACGAGGCAAGAGCTGTAGGGAATCATTTTCCTTGGGTGATTTAGTTTTCTCGGTTTTAAGCCTAGTAGATTTTTCAGCTTTACATTCCTCTTTGACAGATGCTCCATCACTACTATCTGAATAGATATCTACCGGGAATTTGTTGTTTCTAGTAGCTCTTATAGGTATTAAGTCATCACTGTCAGTGCCAGATTGACCCAATTTCCCAGCAGTCATTTCTTTTTCCATTTGTTGCAATGTTTTACTACGAGATCGATCCTTTCTCATTCTAGATTTTATGTTTTCATCCTCACTACTACTTTCAACAACAGCTTTAGATTGTGGAATCTTCCGTTTCTTTCTCTCTGGTTTCTTTGGCGATTTTTTCCCTTTTCCTTTTGGTGAGATCTTCTTTTTTGGAGAAGTGGAAGGCTTCTTAACATCTTCATCAGTGCTTGATCCAATAGCACGACGATATTTCGTAGTGCGAGTGACTTCTGCAGCACTTTCTTCACTTGATAGTCCACTGTACATACTGCCACTCCTTCGAGAACCATTCACATAATGTTTTTTGTAAGGATTAGTTGACTTTGATCCTCGTACAAGACCATTACGATCTTTCTTCTTATCATCGCTAGAATCTTGAGGCGCAATACGCGCTAACAGATCATCAAAATCGTTTTTATGATCAGCTGCATTAGCATGAGAATATAACCTATCATAGATAGATGGCCCGTGATTAGCTTCAATGATAGCCGCCAAATCTGGGCCAGATATATTAGGCTCAGCCGATAATACCGCCACTTGCTTGTGAAACGTCTGCTCTCGCATACGAAAGAACGACCGAGACAGCTTTTCCCTACGACTAACCATATAACATAAATTACGCACCCGCTCCAAATCTTGCCTAAGCTGTACAAACATTTTCATTTTGTCAAGATCAGCTTGCTCTTGCCTGTGAGTCAGCAATTCGTTGTCATCCGACTTTGGCGGTAGAAGAGGACGATTATGACCCGCCCTTCGTTTAAGTTTCCAGTAATTATAAATATAGTTAATAGCATCTTGATCAACATCTAAAACATGGGTACTGATGTCTTTGACGCTAACATGACGATCAAACTCCCCTTCTATCTCTTGCAATCGCGCAGCCCGAGCCTGCGTTTTCTCCTCCGAAGTCATATCCTTCCGACGTTTTCGTTTCACTTCTTCTTCCTCAGAACCAGAACCAGGACCTTTCTCTTTTTTCGAGTTAACACTATGTTTCTGGCAATATGAACGTAATTTGACACCATCATCCGCGTTTTCATCTTCAATTATTGCACGCATTTCTAGTCCATGTTTAAATGCACAAGTGACGTGATAAGCAGTCTTACAAGTTTTCACGGAACACTGAATACAAGCTCCTTTACGCTCACGACACAAAACGCACACAAGTGACCAGCGTGACGCTGGAATAGACGTTATTTTAGTTATAGGCTCCATTTTCTCTGCACAACCAATGGACACTTCTGGAATCCAAAGCACACAGCTAACGTGGGCCCATTTATGACCAGATGGTGTGCACTTCATGGCCCCACCAAGATTAGGACACAGAACGCAAGTAGGCCTGATACCAGCGCCACAAGGACGACAGAGCCACTGACCTGCAACAGATATTTTGCATTACATAAATACCTAAATCAATAGAACATGGGGTACCATATTAGTAGTATATAAGTCATTACAAACCATCTGGTATTACAGTGATGCCATAACAAGCTTGGTGCACGCAAATATTACATGAGTCGCAAAACACCATTTCGTTCCCGTCTTCAGAATCTGGTGACCTACAAACATCGCAAATTACGTTTTCATCGTATTCTATGCCCAAGCCTTCTTCTGATTTCATGATTGCTTGGATTTTGTCCCAAGTGCGCACCTTAAAACAAATAATTATCCTCTTTAATATCCATTTATTTGCAACATAACACATTGCCATTTCCCACATTAAAAACTATAATTTCTTGAAAAAAAGTTTAAAAAGTTTTATGCAGTTTCAGACTATTTTTTTCTTGTTTCACAAAAGGCCAACATGTCAAAAAAGGGGTTCTTTTATATGACAGGTTTTATGGACTATTATATTAATTTTAAAAAATATTCATCTATGTATTTATGGAAGTAATATACTAAATGAATGAAAGATATAGCACAATAAATAACCTTATTTATTATAGAAATAGCATACCGGTAAAGCTCGAAAAAAAAAATGTACAAAATTCATAAAAATTTTTACATTACAATATCCAATTATTTTCATTAATAAATTCTGAAATACAGTGAAGAAAAGGTAAAATAAATGGCAAAAGGTACGAGTACGTCACATTAGAATAACGTCGGTTGAATTGCATTAATTTGAACTATAGAGAAGTTAGACATTTTTATATTATAAACGCTGTGTTCAGTGAAAAAAAAATAGTTTTATTATTATGTCATTAATTAGGATCAAGTTATAAGTATTGATTATTAAAATTACTATTTAAATTTGTGGTATTTCTTAAAAAGAAGTAAATATGTTAAAAGAAACGAATACAATAAATAAAAAATAAAGATTGGTTTTTTTTATTTAAATTTAATAATTTTTAAATAATAATCAACACCTAAACGCCAACTTCTTCTCAAACTTCATACATATTTTAATAGTATAAAAATAAATAACATACAGCAATTATGACGTCATCCGTCAGATTATATTCGCCATTTTCAGTAATTTTCATTGAATTTTCGTGACTCCGTTGTTACTTTTGTTNNNTAGCAGTAGAAGCTTGGCAAAGGTGCATTGACCATGTGATAAAAGAAGAGCAAAAGATGCAAAAAATTGATCATATAATAGATAATATGGTGGACCGTTTCGTCATTAATGTGTGAATGATAGGTCCTCAGAATCCTCCGAATTCTAATAAATAATTGAATTATAGATATATTTAGCTTTATTAACATCATAGTTATGTGTACCTTTGTACCTCATCATTGTACCTCATCATGTACCTTTTAGTAAAACGTGTGCATAAATAAATTAAAAAGAAATAAAAAAATATGTAAAAGTTTGAGAAACAGAGTTTTTTTGTTTACATTCTGTCACTGACCATAATGAATCGAGTATAGATTTATTTATTTTTAACGTAAGAAATTATTTCAAATTGAATAATTATTATAATATATTCATTCGCAAAACCTACCAATATTAATATAATATTTAGAACAAACAATATAAAATTTAAAATTTTGAAACGATTTTATAAAGGTAATTTTAAAGGACAAAGAAAAAACGAAAAGGCAAGAAATTTGTCTTAACATAGATTCTTTTCATATAAGGTACTTCCATCATGTCACAGAGTTAAAAAAATGAAACAGCATGAGTAAATTCTAAATGAAACTCTTTAACCGGAATAATCACATATACTTTACCTCATGACCACTGAATACTGAAGTGTTTGAAACATCGTATTTTTAAAAATGTATAATAGTAGAATACATGAGATTGATCTAGGCTTAACATTTAATATGTGTAAAAATCCCGAAAATCTAAGATCTTATAACCACCCCTGCATGTCGAATTAAGCAAGACAATCTAGTTGTAACATTACATTATGTAATTCAAAAAGTTGAATTTGTTTCAAAAGTTG